>CAUHTR010006425.1:0-18658 GCA_959609185.1 Schmidtea polychroa
TTATTATTATTATTATTATTATTATTATTATTGAGGTCCGTAAATTAAAATAAATTGAAATGAAATTTAGGTTAAATAAAAAGTAAGTAAAAAAAAAGACAAATAAAAGCGTGATCATGCACGGAATTGATAGTAAAGGAAAGTACGATGGAAGCAGTATTAGAAAAGGCCAAAAGCAATTACGAAAGGCAAGAATCCGGAAATCCGAGAAAAATCAATAAATTGTAAAATCATCGAAATCGAATTGGGAAAACGGGACAGGTATAGAGTAGCTAATGGTCAACAAGATGATGGTTAGGAAGGGTCGAAAAGCATTCAAATGTGTAAAAACAGAAAATGTTAATTAATTAATTAATTGGTTAATAGAAAACCCGAGCTAATGGGAAACCCGAGCCAATGGAGAACCCGAGAGATGAAGGAAACCCGAGCTGGGTAAACAAGAAGAAAAGTAAACAGAAGGAAGATTTGGGCACATTAGCTTGACACAATGATTAATTGGAAAAGAGCAAGGAGAAGATAGTGCGTGTAGAAATTAATTATCTTTGTTCGTTGGACCATTATGGGTGACAGCCGAAGCAGATACGTGGAAGCAAATTTCAAGTGAAAGATTGGCTTGGCAATAACCATTTTTCATCCCGATTTCGAGGAGTATATAAGGAAGAGGCAAATCAGAGCAAATCGGCATTTTGCCTCAGCTAGGGTTAGAAGAAATCGAGTTAGGAATAGGTAAAAACGAATAATTAAGGAGATTCGGGAAAAGAAGATATAGAATAAGAATACGGAAAGGTGAAAAAGAATCAAATCAAACAGAAAAAGAGGAAAACGTTGGTCAAGAGAACCTAAGAGAATAAAAGGTGAATATTATCTATTTAAAAAGCATCAACGCCGTGCTGAGAATCGGTCAAACGTAACTTTGATTATTGATTGTAAGGTGTTGAGAAAAGATTGTAAATTTTGTTATTCCAATATACGTTGGGTAGTTATTATTATTATTATTATTATTATTATTATTATTATTATTATTATTATTATTATTATTATTATTATTATTATTATTATTATTATTATTATTATTATTATTTTTTTATTTTTTTTATATTTAATATTATTAGTAATTAACTGATAATTATTTATTAAACGCCATTAAAATATACAATCAGAGATTTTTGGAATATCGCAGTTTACAAGCTGATGTAAATCTTATTTCAAATGGTTTTGCATAATCCTTTGTAGAGTTTGCAAAGAAATTCATTACAATATAATGATTCTCCGAAAAAGTTCTAAATTTCTTTCTTTCTTATATCAAATTTGAAGTCTCATGAAATCAGTCGTTTATAAATTTGAAAGTTGTGTAAAAAACATTACTATTTTAGATACATAAATTTTACTTTGCACTAATACCTCAAAACAAACAAATAACAGTGTTTATTTCAAATTAAAAAATGACACTGGCTAAATTTGAGTAAATATATCACTAGCCACATTTGGGGAATATCAAAAATTTGTACAACTAATTAATTAGTAATTTTGTTTACATTTTTATTATACTTCAATTTTTCTATTTGTCTTTAAATTTTTTTTTGTTACACGCTACTACCGTTTCCCGGATAAATATTGTTTTTTGTTTTAATTAATTTGTAATTTAAAATTTTTGAGTTATATGCTTTGCATTTGAATATTTGCAATTTTATATTTTTTTTATTTTTAAACTTTTTGTATTTATTTTATTATGTATTTTTTTGCAATTCCAACATAATTTTTTCCAATTCAATATTTATTTCAAATCACAAATATTAAAAATATCTTCAAAGTTTAATTAAATATAAAATATTTCAATATCATCAAATAAAGTCGTGATTACCTTTAGAAACTTTCAATCAAGTATTTTTTAAATATTTTTAATTCTTTTGGTAATATTTTTTTTAATTTAATTTTTTAATTTTTTTTAATCATTTTTATTTAATTTGATTTAAATTTCGTGTTATATTCGTGTTATATTTTTAGTTGCGGTCCTAAAAAATAAATACAATGAATTTTTACTATAATTACAATATATTCAAGTAAACAAAAATATAACAAAATATAATTAGAATATAATATTAATTTTAATGGTGATTTCGGTTCTAATGGGATTTTTATGGCTGTATTGGATACCAACCCCTTTAGATCTAAAGTAGTAGCTAATTAAACTTATTATGCTACTTTTGTGCTGGAATACACGAAATTTGTCTATCTATTATTTATAAAATGTTCTTTTCTGTTCTTCTAATTTTTGCTTTTTAAATTATTTTCAAACATGCTTTCAATGGTAAGGTAAAAATTCAACTTTAATTTTTAAATGTCTAATTTATAATTTAAAAATACTGTTAAAAAAATATCATAATTATTGTTTTTTCAAATAAATATTATTAAATTGTCTATAAAAATCTTTCAGCAATTTGCGGGCCACAGAAAGCAATGCACCCAATGAAGGGCATCAATCAAACAAACACGTATTTGAATATTGTAATATATTATAACTTTATTAAAACGAAATATTTTAATTGAAGTATTTCTAACTATTCTTAACCGTTGACAATCGTATTATTTTATGCCTTACCATTTTGACAAAAGCATTTAGACAAGTGCTTCTCATCATGTTATGCTCTATGTCCCCAACAATATAGTTTAAAAGTCAAATTGCCCCAGTTTTGCGAATTAATTAACAAATTATTTTACAAGCCCTTACTTAAAAATTTCAATTTTACTTATATGTTAATACCTTGATTTAATATATCTTATATCATTAAATTGATTTGATGTAGGCAGAGAATTTTTTCGATAAAGATAAGAGTCAAAATTTGTTTATAACTGATTCAACGTTTGTTTTGTATATTACTAGTAAAAAATAAAAATTATAAGGTAAAGATTGCATTGAGAAGATGTAAGTACAATACATAGATGTTGGTTAGAACTATATCTTCAGTGTTAAGAAATTGTTTCTATCATAATATACATAAAATACGACGTATATACTTGAGAAAAATTATGATTTATCAAATTTTAAAAATCCATTAATTTCGAAATTGTCCCAACGAAAAGTCAAATTGTCCCAGATGAGAACCACTGATTTAGACTAATAAAATAATAAATTATAATAAAAAATAATAATAAATTTATCAATAATTTTCAATGGAATATTGTACAAGTTGGAAATATATTATAACTTTAGAAACTTTATAAATGTTACATAAATTATTGCAACAGCGAAAATTTTAGTAAATTTTTTGTAGATTATTTTTTATCCAATTTCAACAATTTTTTTTTTCCCATTTAAACAATTCTGGTTTTAAAATATTTAATTTTTTACCGAATTGTGAAATCGGCGAGGTCAGATTAAAATGCTTATTTCCATTGTCAAATTGTCAATGTTGACAAAATTTATTATCAGTTACATTTTGGATGTGAATTTCATTTTCAAATGTTCCATTTAATTACTTTCAGATTATCGGCGGAAAACCAAGATTACTGACGAGGTCAGGAGATTAAAAAATATTTTAATCTTCGCCAGTTTTTAACTTTAAATAAACAAACAAATTAAACTATGCTTATTAAAAAATAGGTCTGTGTTTATTTCATTATAATGAATAAGAATAACGTAGTTAAATCTTTTCGTTAATGGATGTTTGATATCCAAAATCTTTTTCTACGAATTCTTTATACTACTAAGGCTTAGAACAAAGGCGGATTTGAGAGAGTAAAACCTCTTAGCTTGACAAAGGTTCTATAAATTCAAATTTTAAATGTCGATTTTTGGTATAAACTTTTATATTTTTGGTCACTTTTGATTTGTTTTATTTATTTAGTAATGCAAATATTTTCAGTAAATAGAAAAGAGTTGTCTAACTTAGACTCAACCCTCATTTTGAATTTTTCAAAAACTTGGATGTCCATTTAAACAAAGAACATGAATCACCGGATAAGTCATAACATGAAACATGATTTTGTAGGACAAAAACAATGAACACTCACACCAGAGATATACTTTTCAAGAACAAAGACAATAAGTTATACTTTTAATGAAAGTTTTTCAAGTATTTTTTAACAGAATTACTTTTCAAAATTTTATTTTAATATTTTTGAATATCAAATGAGTAGGTAGATGTGAGCTCTCTGACACAGAGCGTTCTGCTTGGTTGACAGAAACCATAACTCATCCAGTGATGAGTTTGGCTCACACACTTGTTGAAAGATATCATGTCAGGTAAAAAATCATAGTTTTTTCAAAAAAAAATCTTTAACCCTCTTCCCGTAGAGTGACTCATACTTTTGCCAAAAGAGTCCATTTGAACAAAGACCATGACTCATAATTTATAATAAATGCATGATTAACAAAGACTCGGGAAAAAACCATTCTTGCATTTGATCATTATTACGATTCGATGTCGAAAATGGTTATGGCGGTGATATGATGAGCAAAGAAGAAAATCATTTAAACAATCTTTCTAATGACATTTTTAATGTTATTGTTATCTCTCCTAGAAATTAAATAGACGCTAAAAGATCTTATATAACAAAAATTATATTACAAAAGATCTTATGTACAACTCACTTTTAACCTACTAAATCATCTTAAAAGATCATACATTCCCTCATACATACATACCCTCAAATAACCATAATTTTACCAATTTAATTTTCGTTTTTAATCAATTTAATCTAGAAATTCTTTAGAACCATATAAATGTGAAACTTCATCAAAATAGATCGATTTCTTTAATTAATATTCCCCTTTTAAACTAATAAGCTTTAAGTAACAAGGAAACTGGTATCTAACAATTACGATTCAATGATATATAGTAGATAATAATGATGTATTTTCTAGTATTTGGAAAATTACAAGTGCTAGAATTGCACAATTATTCTAATAAAGGTTGTTAAATGTTAATAAATGTATTTAATCATATTTGTGTTTGAATTTATTTGACAGAAATAATAATAATAATAATAATAATAATATAATAATAATAATAATAATAATAATAATAATAATAATAATAATAATAATAATAATAATAATAATAATATCACGAATACATTGCAACATGAATGCAAATTAATTGCAATATAGAGAATCCATTCTGATTATCAATTAACCGGATAATCGTATATTTTTATAAGTTTTCGATTAACCGAATAATCGTCTTTTTTAACGGTTACTTGAATTTTGTTATAGTTGAAACAACGAAAATTTATTCAAATAAAAAACAGACGTATATTTTTATTATTTTTTATTTAACCAAGTAGGATTTTGCAATAAATGTTGCTATGACAACAATGTGTAATATAGTGGTTGTCATGACAATATTCATAGATTTTTTTGATTTTGTTAGCGTTATTTCATTTGTTCTTATTTATTTAATTTAGTTCTGTATTATTACTGCTACGTGTTTGTGGTTATAAAGTTATACATATTAATAATTAATTAATCAGTAGTCCCATTAAATGTTGAATCAAAAGATTTTAGTTTGGCATGTGATACTTGTGGGCAAATAATACAATGTAGTGGTGGAACAACTACTGCAATGATGAATCATTTAAAGATTCATGACATCAATCTTCAAAAAAGAAATTTATCTGATAAAGCCGGAAACGAAACAACATCTTCAAAAATTAAACCCCGCGGAAGTAACATTTTGAAATTTGTTAAAAGAGAATCATTAAATGAAATTCTCGCAAAATGCACTGCAAAAGATGGAATTTCTTTACATGCTATATTAAAATGTGATAGGCTTTGTAAGAAGTAGAAACCTAAATATGTTAAAAAGTGTAACAACTGTAAAAAAATGTAATGGACTTTTATGATGAGAAAATTGCTGAAGTCCAGAAAGAATTGCAAACTTTGAAAAAAGATGACTGTAAATTTAGCATTACAATCGATAAATCGACTGACAATCGCGTAAGAAGATTTATGAATGTCACGCTTCATTCCATTCATAAATCGTTTGTTCTTGGCTTGATTCCTATTGAAGGGTCTTGTAATTCTGAAAAAACATTGGAATTGGTTAAAATACGATTGCAAGAATTTTTAATCGATTTGGACTGCGATATTGTTGCTTCAACTTATGACGGTGTTACAGTTAGGGTAAAATACTGGAGACTTCTTAAAGCTACTAGTCAATTTTGCTATAATCGTGGAATTCATTTGGCTTTTGTCAAAATATTTTATAGAAAAATGTCACAATCAGGACAGCAAGAAGAAGCTGAGAAGTATGAAGAAGACGAATATTTCGTTAATACCAAAGAAGATCAAAATGATAATGAAAGTAATTTTTATCATGATGCGAATTTTAACTTCGACTTTTGTACTTATCCAAAATCAAATGTATTTTTTCCTACTCATCAAAAGTGATCATAAAAACACTAGGAAATCAGTTGTACAGCCAATTATTTCCAGTTAATATTGTCGAACAAGAGATTTCTATTATAGATGAGGATTTGTTAGAATCAGAAGAGGAAAATGATGAATATTTAATAATGAGGAAACCACAAGTTCTTTTTTAAAAGTTCTGAAACACACTTCATCAAACAGAATTGATAACGATTTCAAACATGCCGAAGGAAGTGGTTGCCGAAATAACAGTTTAGAAAAATTGTATAATGCGTTGTTAACAATTCAACTCATTTCAACAGCCAGTTGAACGTGTTTTTTTTCAATTTCAGGCAATTTTATGACTGAAATCAGAAGCCAACTAAATATGACGCCATGGTATTTTTAAAATACTAGTTTTTAAATAAAGTTTAATTTGTAATTATATTTTTTTAATTTGTTTCTTTTTTTGTTTTTCATCTATATTCTTTAACTAATGAAAAAATAAAAAGTTTTAAAAAACCTTATCTAATTATCAAATTATTTTTACTTCTTATTAATCGGTTATTTTCTTAAACAATAATCGACTATCCTGTTAATAGAAAACCAATTAATTTGGGATCTCTAATTGCAATATAAATGCAAACTTTAACAAAGACATGCTATAAACAAAGTTATATTAAAATTTAAAAATGATATTAATGTCGTCGCAAAAGGTAAAATAGCAATATTTAATAATCTGTTAATTTTTATTTAGAAATTTTAATTAACTTTTATTCGAAAAATTAAAGGACATAACAAGTGTAAAAATTAGAGAAATAATGACAGTTTCAGAAGTATTGGATCAAGAATGGGAAGCTTCTCATTATTCAGAACTAAATAAAGATTCTCAAGTTAATGAAGAAATTTTGTCAGATGTTGATGAAACTGTAAATTTACCTAAACATGAAGACATTGGAAAACATGAATGTAATGATTTTCTGCATTGTACTGATCATGTTGAATAATTATAAAATATGACGCACAATGTTTATTAAAAACAGACATTTATATCACAATCTAAATTACCGCAACGTAATTTATCGACAATAACTATTGCATAATAGTTTCATCGTTCGACATTGTTATGCAATAGTGTCGCAGTATTTTTCTCGCACATTCCCCCGTGATCAGTATGATGTATCCAAGTCATACTGATCAAGGTAAAGCGGCTTCCTCCAAGGTCGTTTCGGCCAGCCCTCGCTCGAGGCCGCTTCCATATCCTCACTTGCTCGATCTGTCTCAGATTGATATTTCGATTTATCATTTTCCACTGCTAATCGGATGTCCGCAATATGTCGTGATGTTCCATCTACTTCAATGTTTGTGGTAGAATTAATTCCGGCCACAATTCCAATGGGCCATTGAATAGTACACTTTCCCGGTATCGGCTTCACAACGACCCTTTGCCAGATGTATATCCACACGTTTCCTAGTGTTCATCTTCTTTTCCTCGGTAAAATTTCCAATGATACTTAAACAACCCTTCCGACGAGGCTGTGTTCTGACTGATGCCATTTTTAGGTGCAGCGTTCTACCAGATTACAATATCACGGGGATCTGCTTGACTCCTGGCCGCATGACACTTTATTGTCCGGTGGTTTCTTTCTACGATCCCATTTCCAGCGGGCCGATAAGTGCATCTGTAGGTTGGTTTAACATTCCATCTACAACATAGCTCTCTGAGGGAATTAGATTGAAAACCTGCCCCATTGTCCATCAATAGTTCTGAAACTGGGCCTCTCTCTCGGAATACTTCCTCCAAATTTCTTACAATGTTCGGCACGTCTTCCCGGTCTATTTTGCTCCAGATTGCAAATCTGGTCGGCCCGCCGTCCACCATTGTCATAAATGTTGATTCCTTGTAGTGCGTGACGTCAACCGCCAGTCTCTTCCAGTTTTCCGTGACTTCCAATGTACCACGCTTCCATTTAATCGGTGATGGGTCGATCGACCTACATTCTGTGCAGTTTCTCAAGACGTCTTTGATGCTGTCTCGATCAGTTTCCGGATTTTCCGATTGAATGAAGTGGATTGATTTTTCCAGGCCGAAATGGTGTTTGCGATGGCGGTCTTTTATTTGCTTTGTTGACAGTCTTACACATCCGAAATGATTCCCAGTCTTCAGCCATTTCGCTGGAACACTGCTCGGTTCTCTGCTTACTTCACTTAACATACAGAGATAGTTAAACTTCTGTCGGCAGTGAGTTCCTTGACGATCCCCAGGCGGCGTTTCGGAAATTCCATGGACCCGTATTCGGCTTTCATTATTCAGCACTGTTCGTAACCAGCTTCCTATCGTGCCCGAATCCACCATCAACTCGATTCTCTTAACTCCCCATTTTATTGCCAAGTTGGTACCTTTAAGCACCACGTCAAGTTCTGCAACATTTATATGAGAGTGGTCATCGGGTTTTATGAGCCACGGAGCATCCTTAACAACATCATCATTTATTACCAGCAGAATCCCTAGGGCGAGACTGCTCGCATCACACCACAGAACCCCGCAATCACTATTAATTACATTCCACCTTCCCTTGACCGAGTCGCTTGTTTTTAACACAAGTGATCACTTCTGCCAGCTTCGATTTGCATTCTTTTCCAATTAAGTCATCTCATTTCGCTCCCATTGCAGTTCTTTTAATATAACTGCACGCCACTCTGAGCCACCCTGGGACTTGATAATGTCCAACCAGCTTACCGCATATAGAGAACAGCGTACGACGAGTGATTTCACTTGTGATTGCACCGACATCATTTCCCCTGATCCATGACAGGTGGTCAGCATGATCATGTTTTATTCTGAGCCCCAGAACCTTTGCGTTTTCTATTGATTCTGCTGGCTTTGTGGTCAGGCCGTATTGAGATTAGTGATTCACGACCTCGTCAATTTGAACTTTGCCTGTGTCTACAGCGATGTCATTAATGTAGTGATCTGTCGCATCTTTGATTCTGAGGTGGAGGCTTAACACTTTTCTGAGCACTTGAGACATTATTTTTGGAGCACAGTTGAGGCCGAATCCCAATCTTGTTAAGTAATACAACTTACCTTTGTATCAAACTTTTGGATATTCCCCAAGTTCTTCCCAAAGTTCGGACGCGTAACTGCAAATAGGCATTCTTTAAATCAACCATTACCACTTGATCTCCCATTTGTCGCCATTTCTTTAAACTTTCGCCACACACATCACTGTCACCGGTGTGACTCTTAACGTAATTATTGAGCTCTCTAAAGTCAAGAACCGGTCAGACCTTTCTTTTCTTTCACTGCTGCTAGCAATGTCAAGATACCATGATCGTCGCTATTCACGATTTGTTGATTAAGAGTATACCTGCGCACGTTTTTATTAAAATTTTGACCGTCTATAAAACCCTTCAAAATGACCCTTGCGATATTCTTGCATTACCTTGGATCATCACAATAGACATTCGGGTACTCTGAAAAACACCCTTCGAAATGAGCCATTAATCGCAGAAATACTGTGTCAGGAATTACTCAAAATAATAAATATATAAAATTGACAATATTTAAATAAAAGATGTTATTTATTGTCTTGACATGTATAATGTTTTCAGACGTATGTGTATGTGTTTGTAACATACTTATATATTAAATAGAATTATGTAGTGTGTGTGTATGTAATTCATATATAGAGTGTTTGTTTATATATTTAAACTATGTAGTATGTGTTTATAACTTATATCTATTAAAACTGTATAGAATAGATGTGTGTAATTACTTAAACTAAATGAAGTGTGTGTGTGTGTGTGATTTACTTATTTATTTGTTAAATCTATATAGTATATATTGTGCCAGCGGGGACTATGTTTTTTTACGAGTATGTGTTTCTGTGTATATAATCAATTAAATTATATACAGTATGTGTATAACATATATCTAATAAAACTATATAGTATATATTGTGCCAGTGGGGCTATGTTTTTTACGAGTGTGTGTTTGTGTCTGTGCGTCTGTGATCTACTTATTTTATATTCTGTACCAGTCGATTTGACCTTAAAATTTGATTAATTTGACGTGAAATACATAAAAAATCCAAGGAAAACCTAAATAGTCCGTGACCTACATAAAATTACTAGTTGAGCTACTTAAAAATATTAAGCAAAAAAATTTAGCTTAATAATTTTTTCGTCAACAAGGGAAGGGGTTGTGCAAATTGAGACCATAATATTATTATTATTATTATTATTATTATTATTATTATTATTATTATTATTATTATTATTATTATTATTATTATTATTATTATTATTATTATTATTATTATTATTATTATTATTATTATTATTATTATTATTATTATTATTATTATTATTTAAACAATTCAAAACAAAGATATAATATTTAATTATATAAAGCGGTTAGTTCATTAATTTTCAATTTCATACCAATCAACATTATAAAAGTGTTGGCATCGTTTTAAAATTTTGTTTTTCTTCAAATGGTAATCTGACACCTTTGATAGAGTCTCCTTTCGTTTATAGAAATCTAGAATAGTTCGTTCTGTTTTGCAGGACCGTTTTATTGATTTCAGCGATTTCAAACATTTTATCTTATCATGATGGAAAAGTCCCAAACATTTCTTTAGTTTATTTAATTTTTCTCGACACAATTTATTTAATATTTGAGAATCCTCATAATATGTTTTATTAATTTTTCTTGTGTTTTCATTAAATTTAATTTTCTGTTCCAATTTTTCAATTTCACATCTCAGAATTTGAATTTTATTTAATTGTTTGGAAATCTCATCTGAAGGGTTTGGTTTGTATATTGAAGCTTGATTTGTCTTGGGTTTCTCTTTGGATACTTTATTTGTCTTCGGTTTCTCTTTGGATACTTTATTTGTCTTGGGTTTCCCTTTGGATACTTTATTTGTCTTAGGTTTCCCTTTGGATACTTTATTTGTCTTGGGTTTCCCTTTGGATACTTTATTTGTCTTCGGTTTCTCTTTGAATACTTTATTTGTCTTGGGTTTTTCTTTAGGCTTTATATTTTTCTTTGGTTCAGCTTTTGATATTGTTAATCTTTTTTTCGGTATTTTCTCTTCTAGATCCGCTTCTTTTACTTCCGGTAATTGTTGAGATTCTTGTTGTAATAGATGAACGTTTTCATCAAGTTCCTTTCTCAATTGGTCTAAGTCATATTCACCGAATACTACTTGATACGTTATTATAGAAACGAAAATTAGGAAAATGATTCTCATTGCAAAATCTTTGATAACTTAAAGAACTATTGAGATTAGTTGCTTATATCTGTATATATCTGTATATATTCTCGGTACCTGTATGTTTAGTTTCTCACGATAAGTTCAAATAAAAGTTTCGTAAAAAGGCTCATAAAATGGACTCATAAAAATGATTTATTAATAATTGCTTTCATTTGCATGAGGCTTTATATCGGACAATGGGTATTTGTGTAAATAGCTGACAAATATGATGCATTTAAACACTTATCATTTATATGTAATAAAGCAATTAGTGTAATATAAATAGATTAAAGGTTAATTTAAGATGGCCGGTGTCAAATTTACGGCGCAAGCGCGATTTAAATTCACTATGAGTTGAAGAGTTAAAATTTAAGGTTTCTAATGATTTAGGGTGAATTAAAGGTGCTAAACATCGGTTAAATGATTAAACTTTAAAGGATAAGTCAACTTAAAGTCATTTTAGGTAGGATAAGTTGAGTTTGGTCCGTTTTATTTTTGACGCTGCTATATTATGATTAATTGAAAATATTTTATCAATTTTTATAGGAAAATGTCATAACATCTATAATAGAGACATTATATTAATACAATAATATTTTGATTACATATAAATGATAAGTGTTTAAATGCATCATATTTGTCAGCTATTTACACAAATACCCATTGTCCGATATAAAGCCTCATGCAAATGAAAGCAATTATTAATAAATCATTTTTATGAGTCCATTTTATGAGCCTTTTTACGAAACTTTTATTTGAACTTATCATAAAAACTAAACATACAGGTACCGAGAATATATACAGATATATACAGATATAAGCAACTATTCTCAATAATTCTTTAAGTTATCAAAGATTTTGCAATGAGAATCATTTTTCTAATCTTTGTTTCTATAATAACGTATCAAGTAGTATTCGGTGAATATGACTTAGACCAATTGAGAAAGGAACTTGATGAAAACGTTCATCTATTACAACAAGAATCTCAACAATTACCGGAAGTAAAAGAAGCGGATCTAGAAGAGAAAATACCGAAAAAAACATTAACAATATCAAAAGCTGAACCAAAGAAAAATATAAAGCCTAAAGAAAAACCCAAGACAAATAAAGTATCCAAAATTAAACCCAAGACAAATTGTTTCAACCAATGGTAAACCATTAATACGATCAGAATTTGAATATAAAAATAGTTTTGAATTTGTTTCCTGCATTGCACAATATGATAGACAAAGTATGGATGAAATTATGGTTTCGTTTGATGTTTGTAGTCTGTTTACTAATGTACCATTGGTTGAAACAATTGAATTATGTTGCTTGTTATGGAATGAAAATATTTCTGAACATCATATTTTGGATAGAAGAGCATTTCGTGAACTTCTTGTATTTGCAACTTCAAAAATCAATTTTTTTTCAATAATGAATGGTATCAACAAATAGATGGAATTGCTATGGGTTCTCCTTTAGCACCAACGATGGCTTCAATTTTTTTAACAAGCTTAGAAAAGAAAATTGCATCTTTCTAATGTATGAAACCCACTGTTTATAAACGGTATGTGGATGATACTTTTCTTATATTTGAAAATCAGAGGCATGTTGACCCGTTTATGCATTATATGAATAGTCTACATAAAAACATTGTATTCATGTGAGAAACGGAGAAAAAATCATCGCTTGCTTTCTTGGATCTTTTAATGCAACGCAAAGAGAAACACTATGAGACAGAGATTTATAGAAAACCAACTGATATTAGTCTCTATACTTCTTCCGAAAGTTTTTGTGAATTCAAGTAATCACAGAATTCAATCTTCGTTAGTATTTCCAGCCAATTTTTCTCTTCACTTCCTCCAGCCAAGGATGTCGTTATGAGATCTCTCATCGTTCTAATTGTGAGCTCAACTAGGTCATTTGATTGACGTTGATAAGATGAACTAAATTTTTGGTGAATCTCAAGCACAACTAATTTTTTTTCAGAAACTCTGTTTCAAAGCACTTCCCTCTATATTAAAGTATAATCTTTGGCTTTCCAAATTTATAAATTCATTGATGAAACAACACTTGATATATAGCTTTATAGTCTTGTTTTGAAGTAGATGTTAAACTGACTAATTTTGTAAATCTGCCAATTAGGACTACGACATATTTATTTGTCGCTATCGGTTTCATATAAGCAATGTTTATTACAATATGATTCTAAATTTCTGAACTTACTCGAGGTATTAGGATTCTTTTTGTTTGTTTTAGGTTTACTTTCCGATTTGCACATCCTTGACATTTTTGTAAGAATTCTTTGTATGTTTGTATGTTTGGAAAATTGTATTGTATTCAGATCTTGGTTTTGAATAAATATGTCATGGGTGCAATGCTACATACATTGGAATGACTGCCCGTCATCTCCGTTTTCAAGTTCTGGATAACTGTCGACGGAGGGAATTGATTTATATCAGTAAACACAATTTCATGTTTTGATTTACATTTTGTATTTGGAATGTTATACAGTTTGCGTAAAGATTTTGAACAAGAAACTGTGTATTCAACGTTGTAAGGTTATTTCTAATTCCTGTTTTTTAACTTCGTGTTTGTTAGTGGATTTCAGTAGTGGAGATATATCCCTCAAGCCCTCACACCCCCTGGCATAGGGGCTAAAAGTCACATATTTGCAGAAAAAAGACCCAAAAAACTCAAAAATTCAAGCTTTTCACTTATTTATTTCTAACACCCATAAAGCCCACACAGAGTGAAGTCACTTTCAAAATAAGAAAACGCAAGAAAAACACTCATAAAAACATCATAAAAACATAATAAAGCAAGATAATGAGTTATTATTTCCCTGATTACCAAGCCTGTGCTCGGGCTTGAGGGATATATCTCCACTACTTGTCCGATATGCAAGCCTCTCGGTGTTATAAAATAAATAAATAATAACTTAAATACATGATTCAAGTTCTTTAATCCTTTCCCTTAATTCTTTAATCTTATCAAGTCTTTGATCTGCAACTCTTACAGCATTAATATAAAAACGTCTATACTTTTCATTTTCAATCACTAATTCATTATTGTATTCCAAGGGATTCTCCAATGCATTCTCCGCTCTCTTCATTCTTTTATATCTAACTTCATTTAATTCATTATACGCAGTTCCAGACATAGTTTCACGCATTCTTTCATTCATTTTTAGTAATTAAATTCTTATAACGTTAAATTCTTATAACGTTAAATTCTTATAACCTTTAGTTTTATTAGGATCCTAATAAAATATCTTATAAAAATGAATCTCAAAATTCAAGAACGAAATAAATTAAATCTTGACTACAATAAAGAATTTACTCATGAGATTAAAAAGAATGATATTTTAAAAATCTCTCCGACTTCAGGAAGCATAGCAAACTTAAATCTTTCAGGTGATGTAGTCTTTCAAAGTCTTCAAACCTCAAATCCTATAGATATTTGTAATGCTAAATTATACTACAAGGTTGAATTAGAAATGGATGCAAATATAACTCTTGAAAACAATTTCTTTCCAAGTTTATTCTCTAATATGAGATTAAAACTCGGATCCTCAGAAATTGAAACTGTCTTATACCCAGGAGTATATAGCACAATGTTAAATTTTATTTTAACAAGTGAAGACTATAAAAATGAATACGGTGAATTATCAGCCTGGATTCCTGACACAGATGATGGAACACTTGATGCTAAAAAAATAGATGAGGTAAAGGATGCTCAAGGAGTGATCATTCAAGCCAAGGTTGACAAGACTAAAAATACTGGATATCGGAAAAGACTTGAACTTTACAAGTCTAAAAAGTTTGAAGGCTATTTCGAATTAAAACATTTGTTTGGATTCCTTCAAAACTATAACCGTGTACTGCATAATGTTTTTATAGAATTCATATGTAATCGAGTTGAAGACGATAAAAGATTATTCTTTGGAGGTAAAGATACCAAAGGTAAATTAAAATTAACAACACTCGAACTTCATATACCTGAATGGACCTTAAACCCACGTTCTGAAATCAATCTCCTTGAAAGATTAAATTCCAACAAAAGTATACATGTAAATTATTTAAATAGAATCTGCAGTGAATTCAGCATGACAGAGGGCTCGACATATTCTATAAAGGTTGCAAATCTCGCATATCGTCCAAGATATATTTTGATCGGATTCAAGGAAGTAGACTTATCATTTCAAAAGAATAATAATCTATTTATTCAAAAGATTGCTGCTAATAAATTAAAATCAATTCAGGTTCAATTAAATAATTCTTATTATCCTATAAATCGAATGGAGTTTGATATTGAAAAAAATGAAAACATATTCCCCTATCTGAATTATATTGAAACATGTAAAGAATTTAAAGCCGAGCCACAATTAAGTCTAGAAGATTTTAAAAATTTATATTCTATATTTTGTATAAATACCTCAGACCAAGACGATCGCTTGGCTATAAACAATGTGGACATTACGCTTCATATAACAAAGGATTCTAATTTTAAAGCTAAGGTGTATACATTAATATTAGAAGAAAAGAAAATAGAAATGAAGCTATACGCTGGAAAGATTTCAATTATTGAAAATGTACGCGGAGATCTGTGAGGGGTAAAATATCCATAGGTAAAATATCCATAAATAAAATGTCTACAAGAATTTATCCTTATTGGTATTGTGAAAGTTGTAACTGTCAAGTTAAAAAACAACATAAAGCAAGACATCTTAAAACTAGAAAACATTCTGGGAATCCAACACGAAGTCTAATGCCTAATGAAAGGCATTCTGGGAATCCAACACGAAATCTAATGCCTAATGAAAGTCAATCTACTGCTCCCTTAGGGAGAGAGCCTAACAGTTTCTGGACTACAGGGGGAACGAAGGGAGAAGGGCATGCGCACGGTGGAGATCTTCAATCTTCAAAAGTAGTCTCTAGTATCTTCAAGCCTTTTACAACTGAAAAATATCCAGGTGAAAGACACTTATTCCATCATAACTATACAGGACCTGGAACCCGATTAGATATTCGTCTTGATGAAAATAATACTCCTAAACCTGGAGAAGAACCAGTGAATAGAGTTGATCAAGCAGCACTTTCTCACGATATTGCTTATAATTCTGAAGACATTAGAGACCGACACCTTGCAGATGTTAATTTAATACATGATTTAAATAATATCCAGGATCCTTCAAGTGGAGAAAGGATTCAAAGAGCCTTGGTTAAATTAGCAATGAAAGCCAAGATCTTTATCGGAAAGGGTCTGGGCCAGGGACTTGAAGGAAGTGATGAGCATTGGCTTATAGATCTTATTCATATGCCTTGTAAATCTATTGAAGGTTATAAAATAATTTTAGTTGTTGTAGACAAGGAACTGCGGAAGGATTCAAGAGATGTATTTGCAAAGGCTATAAGGAGTACACAGTTCCTTCAGGAATGTATTCTAGAAGGTCTTGAGGAAATATTTGAAGAAACACAAAGAGTTCCAATATATATATCAACACAGAGTTCAATCCTTGAAAACTTAAATTCTGAGGACTTCATACTAAAAGCAATCACTAAACAAGAAAAAAGAATTATTAAAGAAGTAGTAGAAACTATAAAAAATAAATTCTGGGAACATTTCTCTTCTACCAGAAAACAAGTATGGGACACAGGGTTCCTTACGAAGTTGCTACAGAACTCCATATCAAAAAATAGTATTCCTAATTTCTCCGGCCTCTCGATCTAAATAAATGTAATTATATTTGTCTTTCCAATGATGATCAACTTCCATATCAAACCTAGCCTTATCAGGTACTACTCCAGAAAATAAATCATTATAAATCATATTCTTATCACGCTTGTCTAGTTTAAAAAATATAAAACAATTTGAATTATTTCTTATAGAGTTTTTATCCAGGGCATAATAAGTTTGTGATATATAAATTACATTACAATTATTATGTCGACCTCGAGTAAAGTAACTCTTTTGAATCTCTTGATTTTTCATGTTGACAACATCATCAAATATAACCAGATTCTTTTTATCCTTAGGAAGTGAATCACAATACAAAATATCTTCAGGTCTATTAGAGAATAAAACATTGATCTTCTCGGAACGAACTGCGTCAGGACTTCTTTCAGCTTTGAATTCATTAGTCTTCCTTGTGCGTATGCCTTCAGCCATTCCTTTATTAATCTCCCTAGATTCCTCAGCATAAGCATTCTCAGAATGATTCTCAGGGAGTTCCTCAATATAGTAATCTATAATATCTGAAGGAGTAAAAACTTCTTTAGGATAAGTATCTTGGTTTGTAAAAATATCAATCAATGCTTCTTTACTTAAATTACTCTCAAAGCCATATTTCAAAAGCTGTAACTCTGGTTGATTTATGGTTGTGGAATAAAAGATTAAATTGTTATAATCTAAGAACTTGTCTTCAAGTAACATTTTTAAAAGAAGTACATTCTTTCCACAACCTGAGCTACCAACAATTAATAATCTAAAATTATTAGGAAATAATTTATTATTAAAAACTGCTTTATGTTTATTTAAAATCGGATTCCAAGCCATTTTTATTATTATAAAATGACTGATACAAAGTTCTCGAATACAATTCCTTCCGAAGAAAGTCTAAGAGAATTAATAAATTCAAAAAAAAATAAATCAGTAGTAATCAATGGTAAGAAATACTTTATTGGAAAACACATAAAACAAAAGGTTCATGAGGAAGAGGCTAAGAAAGGGGGCATTCTTCCCTTAGCTGCTTTAATACCTGCAATCATTGCTGGACTAGGAGGTGTCTCAGGAATAGCTGGAGGAATTGCAACTACAGTTCAAAAAGCTAAAGAATCTCAAAAGACAGACCTAGAAAAAGAAAAACTACAAACTGAAATCGAGAAAATGAAGGGAGGGAAAGGTCTTTATCTTGATCCTTATAAAGGTCGTGGTTTAAATGATTTTTTAAAAAATCAAATTTCTACATCTGAATCTTTATCTTCAAAAGATAAAGATGATTTTAAAAAAAATATGTAAATCTTTAAAGAATGGATGTCTTTGTAAAATTAAAAATGGTAAN
>CAUHTR010006426.1:0-10030 GCA_959609185.1 Schmidtea polychroa
AAAAATTAAAACTTTTTTCTTGAAAAATTGTAAAATATTGTAAAAACGGAGAGACAGGAGATTTGCATTTCCCGGGTTATAGTTAACCGGAGACGGGAGACTCCCGGCAAAAACGGGAGAGTTGGCAAACCTATCGGTGATACATTATATCAGTATTTCTCAAACTGCGAGCCACGGCTCAGTTGGAGGCCGTGGAACTCTGACAAAGGAGCCGCGAAATATTTAAGTATTATACTCTTTAAAAAAATTATGTTAAATATCACTCAAATATATATTAAAAATTATTATTTTAATTATTATTTTAATTATTATCTTTAAATCATATTATATATCAATTAGTAGTCACTAGAAGCGGAACTAAAATATTACGTTGAATTTTAATTTTAAATGGTAATTTTAAAGAAAACTTTTAAGATTTCCGAGATTTCATACACTATTAGTTTAAACAATAAAATTGTTTTTAATTTTAATATAAATTTTTAAAAATTCTTATAAAATTATTAAGTCTATTATTTTAATTATAATAATATAATCTTTCAAATATATTAGATTTTTTCTTAATTGCATTTAATAAGCGTTTAAAAAGTTTAAAAATATCTTTAAAATATTCTTTAAATTTCATTTAAATATTTTCACATCATTTAATATTGTGACAAGGAAATTATTGTTAGAAATTAGTATAATTGGATTGAAATAAAGATATATTTGCTTGAGTTCAGTTGAATGAAAATGAAATTTATTGTTGTTATGTATCGCGTGATTTTAAACAAAATGATTAATTCAAAATTCTTAAATTACTAAAATATTTCAAATTTCTAAATCATATAAAGTTAAATAATAATTGTAATAATGATGCAAATAAAATATAAAAATAACAATAATATTAATAATAATAATAATAATAATAATAATAATAATAATAATAATAATAATAATAATAATAATAATAATAATAATAATAATAATAATAATAATAATAATAATAATAATAATAATAATAATAATAATAATAATAATAATAATAATAATAATAATAAAAATAATAATAATAATAATAATAATAATAATAATAATAATAATAATAATAATAATAATAATAATAATAATAATAATAATAATAATAATAATAATAATAATAATAATAATAATAATAATAAATTACTGAATTAACAATTAGGTAGGAAATATATTATAATTCTGCTATAGTTTGTTTTGGTTGATTTCTACCAAATATTGATATTTTAATAATTAAATATAAATTCATTTATGGAAACATTTATGAATTTTTAAAGAAAATTACATTTCAATTGCAAACTTTACAGATATTCTATTTGTAATACACCGAATTCTTGAAATGTATCAACTTTATAAGTAATTTAAATGTATAATATCACTATAAATCCAAAAAAACATTTGCAATTCTGAAGTGTTTAACTTACAGACTTTGGTCATTCTACAATTTTATGTTTTCTTTTCATGTACCACTAATATTATATTTTCAAAGCAAAAGAAAGTTTGTAACATTTTCGACATTTTAGATTATATTTCATTTCAAGTTTCAAAACACTTCAGTAGAGCATGTATTTTTTTATTTGTACATTCTTTACGTCAGTTTTATTTTTAAATGAAGTACTATAAATTTGTTGATATTATTTTAATTTATTTCATTTCTAAGAACAAATTTATGATTTGCTGAATATATTTCGTATTTTACATGTTATTATCATAGTATTGTAAAGAACCATTGTATCTTTCATTGAATTAAAATATTCATGCAGGTTCTACACAGTTCTTTTGTTGAACCTTGATCGGTTTTCTTTTAATATTTCATTAATTTGTATTATGAAAAGTGAATTTTCTCATGTCATACAAATTTTTGGCAAATTTTCCTACCAATTTAGTCAAACATTTGCAAAAACTAAACTTATTGTTATCATTATCATTATTGTTGTAACTTGTTGAATAAAAGTAATGATCCTTATTTCAATAAACCTTATTATATTTTATTCTGTGATCAAATATATGAAGATTTTTCAATGAAATATCAATGAAAAAATAAAATAATAATTAGAAAGGATGAGTATTAATTAAATTACAAACAAGTAAATAATAATATAAGCCGTTTGCTGCAAAGTATTTATTAAATAAAATGAAATAATTTCTCCATATACATTTTTTTCAATTTTCAAATGATTTCTTATCTTCTTTTTAAAAATTTAAGAATATAAAAAAATTTAAGAATATAAAACTTTAAAACTTGTAAAGGTTCTATAAAGAATTTTCACTTTTTTTGATGGCTCTCTATATGTAATCCAAAAATTGTAAACATGATTGTATCTTTGATTTTTTTCATTGACTTCTTACTTAGTGTTATTGTTTGATGTTAGCCTATGATGAGAATTTTTGGATGTTGACACTGGCTAAAATTTTGATTAAAATATTTATTCTTTCTTTCCTTTGTTTACATTGCTAGAGATTTTTGTATATATTGTACGTAATACATTATCAGTTTTTTCTTAAGCATATATTTTGATGTCTACCAGTTTTTCATTTTGCAAATGTTTTCTCTTTTTGACCTTTTATAACCTTTGATCCATTTATATTTTCTTTTAACAATTTTCTTTATTTCAAAAATTACTATACATAAATTATTTTAACATAAATTAGATTAAAATGTTAAAAAGTATTAATTTCTGATTTATCAATCATTATCATGTATAATTATTACAAATAATCACTGTAGGTTTAATTATCAACATGTTATTATTAAAATCCGCCACATTATTCCTTAACGAGGATAAGCACCAATTGTAAAACAAACGCTATTAAATAATTATTATTCTAAAAACATGAATAAACTATTTTAAGATATCTATTTTTGGATTTTTTTGTTATAATTTGAAATAACTAAATAGCTAAGTTGCAAACAAACATTCTCATGACAATGCTATCATAAATTGTGCCAGTATATAACGAAATGTTTCACGGGTAAAGTATTATATTAGTAAAATTTATTGTTAATTAGGTAGTTTGGACTAAGAAATAAGAAAGCATACGCTAGCGAATTTCTTAAAGAAAGTTGAAATAAAGCGACACAAAATTTGAAGACTAATCTAAAAAACAAAAAAATATCAAAGACTTAGCAAATTTTACCAATTTGTCGAACGAAATTAAAGTTATTATTACTATTATTATTTTATTATTATTATTTTATTATTATTATTATTATTATTATTATTATTATTATTATTATTATTATTATTATTATTATTATTATTATCATTATTATTATTATTATTATTGTCAAAATAACGTGAAGTAACGAACAATAATTAAAGAATGGTGTAAAACTTTACATGTTAATGATGTCTAAATGATATCAAGAATGGGAACAAATAACAAGTAAAATAGTTTCCATTCCAAAACATATTAATTTGAAAAAATTCAAAACGTAAAATATTTTCAGATTGATAAGCTTTTATGTTTAAAAGTAAAACAATGAGAAGTCATTAAAAATATACACTTGAGAAGTCTGAGTGATTTCTTTTTTAATCCTTTGGATTAGTTTTGGATTTATTAAATATATTTCCATATATTGGGTAATTAGTTTTAACAATGATAAAGTTTCTTATTTTGATTTTGAGAAATCTCGATCTATTCAGAACTCCTTAATGTCTCTCAGAATGTTTTTGCATAAATAAACTGTTTACACCAATCCACAAGAGACATTTGGAAATATAATATAAATTTTATCATTATAGAAGATTTGAAATTTATCATTATTTTCTCACTGATTAATTGTAATGCAAGTCGAAGTGAAAAGGAAGATAATTTATTTTTCAACTCAATAAATAATTTTAAAATTTTAATTGCTTTATTGATTTTTCGAATGGAATTTGATGTATTTATAATTAATTAATATTTAAAATATACTATACATCAGTGCTTCTCAAACTTTTTTGTGTCACGGACCGGTTATTTTTTCCTAATCCAAAAACATAAATTTTAATTAGTAATATTTATTAAAAAAGTAACAAATAAACAATATAAAAAAATTATTAACGAATACACTAATTTGACGGATGTGCCTGTTTGTTTTTAATAAGTTTGAATTTCACTAAACGAGTTCAATAAACAATTTCACAGATATAATTGTTTGCAAGATATAAAAAAAATTCGCAATAAATAGAAGAGTTATCAAAAACATACGTCAAGACCCAACATTTCAGTTAAAGCTACTTTTCTAGTTTATGGCAAATAAACTCTTATTTCTTAAATATTGCCTTTTTGCGCCATTGTAAATATTTTAACTCTTAAAAATAAAATAAAATTTACAAAAATGTTCTGCATACAAGCACCGGTCCGTGGACCACCACTTTGAGAAGCATTGCTATACAATACTAAATTACACGCATTTTACAAAACATATATCTTGGTACCACATGCTACACAATACAATGGTGAAATAAAATGGTGACTCACCTCAACTGGTGTGCACACCAACGTGAATTATAGAGGTTATTAAATTTCGGAATTGGGTGTAGTTTGAAAGTTTATGTACATTTTCGGACAGAATTATAAGTTGTATGCAAAATAATTAACGAACATGAAAAAATTATATATATAGTATTTCGTTTGTGTTAATTCTTTACTATCTTATTTCAAAGGATATCGATCAATATTTTATTTTATATTTAACACGAAATTTTGACTGTGACTATTTAAAGTATGGTAATAACTTTTTTGAGATTATTTATTCAATTTCAATTTTATTTTATTTTCTACTTTTAATTTTAATTAATTTTTTAATTTTGTTGATTTATTTTATTTTTAAAATAACCGATCTGTCAAATATTTCTATTTCTAAAATTCAAGTTTGAAAATTTCCAAATTTTCAATTTTTTTTAAATATTGAATTCATTTTTATTTCTTTTTCAATACTGATATGATTTTTAATGTTTTATTTACCAATAATTTCCCTTCCTTAGAAATTCAATTCTTGATATCTCAGACAAATCTATCACATTTGTTTATAAAATAGTAAATCTGTAGAGATTCTTTTTATCTAGATATTCATGCTTAATTAATATTACATTCACTATTGCTAGACCAAAAGAGAATATTTTTTATTAATTTTTTTATTTTATATTATTTTCAATAAATTCAAAAGAAATAAATAAAATCTCTCTTTAAAACGCTGTAAAAATATTTTTATTAATCAAAAATAAAATTTACTCCTACAAATTTTTCAATTAAGCGTTTTTTAAGTAAAATGACAAAAAGGTTACCAATTTGAAATTAAGTGGTTGACTGATGACTAAATAAAATTGAATAATGTACGTTGTAATTTGAGCTGAAAATTTTGTAATTAACCCCCTTAACGCTTTGTTTTTATTAAGATGTAAAATAATTTTTTTATTAAATAATTAAACTAATTTATTATTTATATATAATTAAGTTGTTATATATGAAATTATTGATTTATTTTTTATTTTTTTTTATTTGATCTAATTCTTCATTATTTCACGAATTGTAAATTTTCTTTATTTCTAAATAGTTTTTCGAGTAAATGGAAATTCTGATAGTGGCAGAGGATTATTGACACTAATTTCATCCCAAATTGCTGGTAATTTCAAATCTATATACTCTTGACCATCACATTCAATTTCAACTGTTGTTACTATTTTCGGAATCATTTTCAGAAAAATTTACAAATTCAAAATCCGAATCTTCAGAATCACTCATTCGTTATAAAACGAATAATATAATACTAAAAATATTTTTTTCTAATAATAAATTGACCCCAATTTTCTAAATAATATTCTCCAATAATAACTAGAGTAAGACAACACAGTAGATCGACACACGCGCACTGAAAAATTTCTACTCAAAACTGAATTGACTAATACAAATTTAAATAAATAAAATTTCAATAATAAAAATTTAAATTATAATAAATCAGGTTGACATAAATAATACTTTTTTCTTAAATTTTAAATTATTAAAAATGCTTTTAAATGTTTTTGCGTACAAACATTCACGTGGCCCGAACTGCACTCGGGTCTGAATAGTTTTGCAAGTATAGTATGCCTGAACTGAGCTCGGGCCTGGACGTTAAGGGATTAAATAAAACTGAAATATTGACAGGTGACTAAATTGAAACTAATATGTTATTATTTTAATTTAATTAATCATCCCTCAACCTATTTTTTTTCATTTCTGTCAAATGTCATATATATATATTGAACAGGTTGTTGGGTTCAATCCTAGACTGAGATTTATACATAATACTAACAAGACTAAATAAATTCAAAACTATTTTACCATTAGAAATTTCATCGAATGTCTAACAAACTTCATTTTGACTATAGATCAATAAAGTTCCTTAGGCTAACCACAAATTTACGCTTGTTTTCCAAACTATAAAGTTAATTGTTTAACTAACAATTGAAAAAAGATGTGTCAAACCATTTATTACTATTTTGTATGAATGGCAAAAATGTAAATACTTTATTCCATTATAATAAATGGCAAGTGATTAAAATATTAAATTTTAAATTTTAACTATAATTTCAAATATCAAAAATCAGTTGAAATTAAATTTTCCTTATAATTAAATTTCTTTCTCCTGTAATGAATAAAAAAATATTTCCATGAATCTGTTTCAAATTTTAATTAAATTTTACTGAAAAATTAGTTTATCGATTAATTTTGTAAATACAATGATGATTTTAATGGATTTTCAATTAGGGAATTTTATTATTAATATCTTTTCAAAAATAGTGAATAATTTTCAAAGTTTTTGTCATCTTTAAATGGCTTTTGACAATAATATTTTGTTTTTATTTATTATAAATATGGAATTTCGGTGAATTGAAATGATTCAACAAAATAATATATTATAAGATAACGACAATCAGACATTCTTTTCACGATATATTTCGACAGTTTTCCTGTCATCATCAGGTGGGATATAATAACTATATAAATTAAGGATTTTAAACAAATTTATTTATTTAATAAAAATTTTTTTTTATATTATTTAATAAAAATATTTCATTTTTTAAAAACCATAATTAAAATTATATATTATTTTTTAAAATTTTATTAATTAATTAATTTCACAAACAGCAATCAATACATACAATATACAAAAAATTTAAAAACATTCAAAACACAAGTATTCACTGCATTCTGCATATTAATTTTTGGATTCAATGACTTTATCAATAACGCCTCACAAATTACGCGTTCCTAATAATTATCGAAATTTTTTAATAAAATTTTAAAATCAGACATATCTATTTTACTCTTACAGCCCTTATTGCGCTCACCAATATGGGTCAAAGCCTTCGAGCTCGAATACAGAGATGACGAGAAGTCTCTCCAATGTATGTAGCATTACACCCATTACATGTAAACTGTTTGTGAAATTAATTAATTAATAAAATTTTTAAAAATAATATATAATTTTACTTATGGTTTTTTAAAAAATGAAATATTATTATTATATAATATAAAAATATTTTTTTAAATAAATAAATTTGTTTAAAATGCTTAATTTATATAGTAATTATATCCCACCTGATGATGAAAGGAAAACTGTCGAAATATATCGTGAAAAGAATGTTTGATTGGCGTTTTCTTATAATTAAATCATTGCCATGTATGTTTAACTATTTATTTAAAAATAATATATATTTCATTTTTACTTATTTCTTCTAGTATTATTTTTCCAATAAAAGAAAGGAACTAAAAATAGACACAACCAAGGCTAGTAATGCTATGCTAATACATATACATATTATAATTTAAACTTTACCTAGATTTGTGCACCTTTGAGTATATCCCTGACATTGTTATTTCAATGTTATCAAAAAATTGACTTTCTATCAAAAGATAAATGATCTATTAAAATAAATATGAGCCAAGAACCATTCAAAGGCTCAGGCTTTATTTTATATGAACTTTATAGAATACAAAATTGAATCTTTCATTGATGAAATTGATGACAACTTCAAATTCTTCAGTGTTTTTTTCAATCTTATCACGCAAAAATACATTTCAAAATGGCATGGTTGTACTGACTATACTGGCGCATTAACAGCCTACACTTATCCATACTAAAAGAATTTGCACATTATGTATATCCTGCCATGGAAAAGCAATGTTCCAATTCACATAATATCGCAATTCTAATAGGGAATGAGAATAAATCCCAAATAAAAAACCTGCTTTGACAAAAACAAGATATTGGAAACATTAGAAATACTCTTTCCTTAAAAAGGGTACTCTTAAAGGAGAGACTGATCTAAGAGACACAAGGAGTCAAAGTGACAAACCTATAATACAGTCTTCCATGATACAGACTTGCCTGTTTACATCCACCAATCCTTAAAATCACAACTTCGGAAATTCCCAATATCAAATGTTTTTCATTTTTATTATTGCCATTTTACTACGAGACATTTTTGCTTTTCTAAAAACACTGTTTTTTAATTCACTTGCCTTAAATGCGATGCAACTTATAAAAGAAAAATACTAAAAAATTAATGAACACATTAAAAAATCAGCAATTACGATGAGCAGTTACTTTATCCATTGGTCATACAAAATGGTAATCTTTATAAAATGTGTTTAAAAATTTCTTACAAAGGGTATTTTTCAAAATCACTTTTATCAAAATGCAGTACAGCTCTCTCAAAACCGCAATTTCCTTTACTCTCTTGTCTCTATAAAATAAAAAAATTTATTTATTATTCACTTATATCATAAGTCACTTATATAAGTCACTTATATCATAAAAAACTAAACAGTTATGAAACAGAACGTTAAAAAAGCAGTGCCAAAATTCATGTTAAATCGAAAAAATTGGCCAATATTCGAAAATAAATAAAATTAAAAATCTGTTATTGAGAAATGTCAATTTTTTAAAAATTAGGATCAAAAAGGATAAGGTCTTGTACATAAATGTTCTTGTATAGAAAATAGCCTTTAATCTTTTAAATAGAAACAAATCAAAAGATTTAGATTTAAGTGTTCAAATTAGAAAAGGAAAGTAAAACAATAAATAAAAACTCATAAAATAACGAAAAAACAAAAAAACAATTTAAAATTAATATTTTATGAGTTCAATTTCCCAATTTCCCGATTGTATTAATTGCCCATCATTAGAACGAGCCAATTAAGAGAATCATTAAACAATGTCTATGGATAATGACCAGGTAATTTTCTTTAAATTCCAACTTGGACATCTATTTCTAAAAATATATCACATTTAAGTGAATTTCCTTGCTTTGTAGAAGTCAGAAAATGTATATAATGGACTGACAATGTTGCTTAGCATCGACTCTTTTTCTTCTTTTAATTTGTAAGTAGCATGATTCAGTCTAAATTTCAGTGTAGAGACCTACAAATTAAAGCAACAGTCAATTACTTCGAATGAAAACATAATTTAAATTTTGTTTTTGTATTGTTTTGTGTAATAAATTCATATAGTATTTACTTGTGCTAGAATAACATACTAAGTATGTTGACTGCTATTTGTATCAAATGTCGATAAGATGTGCATATTACGTCGTGTAATCTTAGCTAAGTAGGCAATTATATCTAAACTCATAAACTATAAACTCAAATATAAACTCAAATAAAAAGCTAGTCAAAATGCTTGAAGTCTTGACAAGTAATTTAAAACATTATTTTAAACATTTATGGTAAACATATGGTAGTGAAATAAAATATTATGGAATAAATTTTAATGAAAAATAAATTTTTGATAGTAGTAAAATATTTTATAAAATAAAATTTATAATTTGTTTATAAACATCAAATAAAAAAAATTTAAAAACCATTGCCTTATATATTTCGAAAATTCCTTTCAAAAACGATTATCTAATTATTTTTAATTGTTTGATTGACAGATACATTTTTTATGTTTATCTAATGCCCGTAAACCATTTAATAAATTTGGCAATAATTTAAAAAGTGTTCTTTTCATTTCATATTTATATTAATGTCATCTTGATTCGAA
>CAUHTR010006427.1:0-10581 GCA_959609185.1 Schmidtea polychroa
ATTTCTCACCAGTTACCACCCTTTTCGCATGAAAAATATTGATTTTTTCGTTTTCCAAATTTTAATTTATTTTCATTTATTTTCATAAATCGTAAAATTTAAAAATTTTTTTTCGTATCTTTTGTATAGTATATTTGCATTGTAGTATGTATGAAACAAGAAATGATACATGTTTTCGATGTTATTATCCATCTCTCTTTGTATCAAAACTAAAATCCGTAGGCAAACCGATTGTGTACTATGAAATATAGGATCCGCACCTCTTGACAAATACTTGTGGTTAACATTTTCTTGCATGACTAAATTTTATATATCATATTGAAAATTTAGTTTAATAATGTTATTAGGAAAAATGGTATCCGGACGTTTCATCACCGGACTATTCATCACATATTATATATTAATTCGCTTTGGATAATTTGGATGATCTTACTATACGTATTACTATCTTAAAATAAAGTAAATACCGTATATACTCGTGTATAAGCCGAGAAATTTTGGGCAATTTTTTAAGCTAATTTTTTCCATTCGGCTTATATACGGGTAATAAAAACCAATATTTTTTGCCAGCCAGATTTTAGCTATTTTTTTTACTTCGGCTTATACGGGTACTTGATTTTGGACAAAAAATTGACTATAAAAACTCACTTCGGTTTATATACGGATCGGCTTATACACGAGTATAAGTAGTGTGTATATATCCCTAATCAACACAGCCCCTCAACACTTCATGCCTCCATTTCACCTTATTCATTTAAAAAACACCCTAAAATCTACACCTTTATGTTATTTTACCCCTTATTTTTAAAAACTCAGTCCAACTGTTTTAAGTCTAAATCCTCTAATTTCATCCTAATTTCATGCCTCTATTTCACATAATTCCTTAAAAAAAGCCCTAAAATATTCACTTTTATGCTATTTACTCCATATTTTTAAAAACCTAATTTATATATATATAAACACCATAAAGAGAATGGAAAAGTGGAAATGGCATTATGAAAAACTTGAAGGGCTATGTTGATTAGGGATATATACACACTACTTATAGCAAGCCGGCCGAATTGCTGGATTATTAAATTATATAATTAAAATAAAAAATCAAAACAGAGTATCCAATAAAAAATTTTTCTAAAAAATGAATTGTAATATTTGCAATAAAGTTTTTAAAAATAAAACTGGATTTATTTCTCACTGTAAATCAAAAGCCCATTTATTAAAAGAAAATAATCTTAATGATACAAATTAAAAAGTTTGTTCTAAATGTAAAGGAAGATTTCTTCATTCTGGATATAATAAACATTTTGAAAATTGTATCGGGAGAATTAGAGAAATATTTACATGTCCTCATTGTAGCTTTTCAACAAAAGTAAATTTCTATTATTTAGAACATATAAAAGAATGTAAAAATAAAAAACAAAATTCTGACGATGAAGAATGTTATTCAGAAGGAGACCCGAACATGTTGAAAAAGAAAAATATAACTGGGATGATTTTAATCATGTAGATGAATTTCAATCAGAAATCAATGGACCTGCAACCCCTGGAGAATATATAAATAAAAATAAAAAAAATATTAAAAATTCTTTCACTGAAGCTTTAAAAAATTATAAACCAACAAGGTATAATGTTATAAAATATAAAATTACAATCAAAGCAAAATATTGGAGAGGAGTAGAAGAAAACACAACACCCCTAGATGTTGAAATTGGAATACCTTTTAAATATTTATTTTCAACTAAAAGATTTGATAAAACCATCAAAGAAATAATTCAAGCAGTAGAAGCAAAACAAGAAGAGGTTGAAAATGAATTAGGAGAATCAAACCTAGTATTTCACTCTCTCCAATCTTTAGTGATTGATTATTGGAGAGGATTACCACCTAATCCTAAATCTTATATTCAAACACCTTTTAAATCTAAAAGTGTTATAAATGTACAGAATAATGATAACAAATGTTTCATCTGGTCAATACTTGCATATTTACATCCTCAAGAATCAAATCCACAAAGAGTTTCAAAATATCTACAATATGAAAATGAATTAATATTTCCCAAAGGATTCACTCACCCAATGAAACTAGAAGACATTCCAGAATTTGAAAAATTAAATAATCTTAAAATTAATATTTATGAACATGTTAGAGGATGGGAGTTTGGAAGCAGAGAAATTATTCCAATTTATATTTCGGATAGTGATAGCACTAGAGCAGTGGTGCCCAACCTAGTGCCCGCGGGCAAAAAAGTGCCCGTGGAGACTTTTTCAAATGCCCGTGGGTGTTTTTCTAAATACGGTTAAAGAAAATATCAATTTTTAACATTAAGATGTATAATGTTTCAATGAGAATTACAAGCGCATTTTTAATTTTCGAAATTAAAATTAATCAATCCCAACAATTAATTATTAAATGGGAATTCCAAGAAAATTAAATTTTTTCCTACTTTAAATTAAAATTAATTAACTCAAATATCGTTACATCGTTAGTTAAAAAACTCTATTTAAATCAGTCAACCAAAAACAATCTCTCAGTGTGGACAACAATTTATCCAAATAAAAAAAATAATTTTTGTTTTTACAAAAATGTCTCTCAGCAAAGGGATGTCTCAAAAAGAAAACGTGAAGATGAAAAATCTGCGCAACAAGTGTTAAGAAATAACTGGGAAGAACAATTTTTGTTCACACATTCACAATCATCAAGGTCAATTTGTCTGATTTGTAATGACACAGTTGCAGTCTATAAAAAATACAATGTGGAACGTCATTTTAATCAGATGCATTCAGAATTCAGAATCAAATACCCAATTGGATCTGCAGACAGAACTGACTTTATTTCAAAGAAAAAATCGAAACTTGCAGTTCAGCAAACATTTTTTACCAAAAGACAAGAAGAAATGCACGGTATGACAAAAGCTTCCTTTCAAATTTCCCTGCTGCTTGCCAGATTTAAAAAAAGTTATTCAGATGGTGAAATGGTAAAAGAGGCAATTTCTATTTTTGCTGAAAACTCAGGTGACCCAAAAAACAAATTGCTGTCCAAAAACATAGCACTTTCAAGAAATACAGTTACTCGGAGAATTGAAGAAATGGCCAATGATGTCTCAAAACAAATTATTGTTGCTGCTTCACTTTCAAAATACTTTTCAATTGCAATTGATGAAAGCTGTGATGCAACTGACAACTGTCAATGAATGAAAACTTCGATGTTGTTCAGGAACTTCTTGGCCTTTGTCAACTGAAAACCACAACAACTGGAGCCGATATCTTTGAAGCACTGAAAGATTGTGTGGAAAATTCAAGCATCAACGAGTATAAGCTCAACTGGAATCAACTGGAAAGTATCTGCACAGATGGAGCTCCTGCAATGGTTGGAAAAAACAACGATTGTGTTTCCCTTCTAGAAAAATATCTAAAAAGAAAACTTTTTAAGTACCATTGCATTATTCATCAAGAAGTTCTTTGCTCAAAGGATATGGAATTCAAGCATGTTATTGACACAGCTGTGCACTGTATTAACAAGATTAGAGCACGATCTCTAAATAGAAGAGAGTTCCGATCCCTGTTTGAAGAGGAAACCGATGATTGTGGTGAACTTTTGCTCCATTGCTCTGTTCGCTGGTTGTCAAAGGGAAAAATGCTGTCAAGATTTTTCCAGTTAAGGACCCAAGTACTGCAATTTTTGGAAGAAAAAAAAGAGTTGCCTACCGAGTGTGATCTTTTGAAAAACAATTCCTGGTTGAGTGAATTGGCTTTTCTTGTTGATGTCACAAATTACCTGAACATCTTGAACACAGGATTGCAAGGTGAAAATAGTTTGTTCCCAACACTATTCAATCAAATCAATGCATTTAAGACAAAATTAAAACTGTTTTATAACAGTCTTTCTCAAGGAAATCTGGATCTTTTCCCCACGCTTCAGAAATTTCAACTTGAAAGTTCAATCACTGTCAACTTGGACTATGAAAAATACAAACTTGCCATTATGAATTTGTCTCATTCATTTTCTTCTCGATTTTGTGACTTTGAGGCAGAGAAGGATAACATTTTATTGTTCATTAATCTATTCTCTAATTCAGAAAGTGAAATCAGCAAGTATTCTCCAAAAATACAGATGGAAATTACTGATATTCAAAACCACACAGGATTAAAGAGAAAGTTTCAAGAGCTTTGTGAATCACCTATTTCACCCGACTTAAAAGCATTCTGGAAGCTTGTTCCAAAAAATGGCTATTCTGAACTTAACAACATGGCACTCCGGTTTGTGGTCAAATTTGGATCAACTTACATTTGTGAGAAGACATTTTCTTCAATGAACTACATAAAAAGCAAATTCAGATGTTCACTCACTGATGCTCACTTGGAAAACCTCATTCTATTATCAAATTCAAAAATCAATCCTGATATTGATCAACTTGTTAGCCAGACTCAAATTCAAAAGCCGCATTAAAATGATGTTATAAATAAATTTGTTTGTTTTGTTTCACATTATTATTTTTATTATTTTAAATTTTTAATACAAATGCATGTTTCCTAATAAAAAGATTGTTATAAGATCATTTTTCTATTAACTAATTTTTCAAAAATGTGCCCGCAAAGACTTTTTCATTTAAATAGTTGCCCACTTGATAAAAAGGTTGGGCACCACTGCACTAGAGAAATATATCTTTTAATCTTGTAAAAAGAAAATAATCAACATTATATTTTAATAAACAATTTTCAAGCTTTTACATCACAAGAGAATCCAACTAGTGGAGGAGGAATATGTAAAAGATGTCTTCATTATTCAACAACTAAAAACTCTATGATTAAACATGCAAGATTTTGTGAAAAAGATGATCCAGCTTTAATTAAAATGCCTAATGATCCCAAGATGCATTTTAAAAACTTTTCAAATTTACTACAAACAGTAGGAGTGCTTTATGGAGACTTTGAATCTATAAATCGTCAACAAGATCTAGTTAAACAATATTTAAAAATAATAGAAAAAAATAAACTCATGGAGGAATGGAAATCCTCTAGACAGAAGATGAAACCAGAGAGGATGAAAGCCTTTCTAAAAAAAAGAAATAAACCTAATAGTGTTAAAAAAACTAAACAATTACCATCTGCTTATAAACTATTATTTAAAAGTAATTATCCTGAACTCATAGAATCTAGAGAATATTCATTTCGAGGAATTTCAGAAGAGGAGGTTCTAGATCATTTTACTAAAAACATAAATGACTTAGAACATGAAATATTTAAAGTATTAAAAACAAACTATCCTCAAAATATTTCTAATCAACAACAACAAGAATATGAAGATACTTCCAATTGTTGGATGTGTAAACAACCATTTGAAGAAAGTCATTCTGAAAGCTCTTCTGAAAGTCATTCTGAAAGTCATTCTGATATTGAATCTTTGAATATTGAACAATTAGAAGAAGAAGAACAAAGAATGTTTCATGAAAGAATACAACACCGAGAGAATCCTAAAGTTATAGATCATGATCATTTAAAAAAGGAAAATAATTATCGAGGAGCAGCTCATAAAAACTGCAATCTTAATTGTCATACTCCTAAATTTGTACCTGTTATATTTCATAATCTTTTTGGTTATGACATACATCTATTTATTAAACATTTAGCAGCAAATGCTAAAAACTCTTTCAAAGTTATCGGCTTAACAAAGGAAAAATATAAATCAGTAGAATATGGAAAATTAAAATTTATAGATTCATTAAACTTTTTCCAAATGTCTTTAGATGCAGTGGCAAAAACAATGAACCCAGAAAATTTTAAAATCACTCGAGAATTCTTGGAAAAAAATAATATTCCTCTAGAAGAATATTCTACATGTTTAGCAAAAGGAATATATCCTTATGACTATGTTGATTCGTTTGAAAGATATAATGAAACAAGTCTTCCTAGTCAAGAAGATTTCTCTTCAATACTCCAACAATCGAATATTACGGATCAAGAATATTCTCGAGCAAATAAAATGTGGCAACTATTTGACTGTAAAACCTTGGGAGACTATACAAGCATGTACCTATCCCTTGATGTTTATATTCTAGCAGATTGCTTTGAAGAATTTACAAACTCTTTTGTTCTTAAACCTTACAATTATATAACAGCACCCTCTTTAGCTTGGGATACTTTATTATATACCATTTGGACTTCAGATATAGAATATGGTGATAAAATTATAGAGCTTTTAACCGACCTCGATATGTTTAATCAAATTAAAACAAACATTAGAGGAGGAGTCTCTTCAGTAATGGGTAATAGAGAAATAAAAGCTAGAAATGCAATAACTACTAGCAGAAGACTTTCTAAACACCCTAATAATTCATATATACAACTTGATAATGAGGAATTTAAAGAAGTATTAGAAACAATAAAAAAATCCTATATTTATACTTTATATAGATGCAACAGCTCTATATTCAGGAATTATGACTCAATATTTACCCCTGGGTGATTTCACTGAAATAGAACCAACAGAGGATCTTCTAAAAGAAATACTTTCAACTCCTAAAGATTCTCCAATAGGTTACTTTGTAGAATGTGACCTCGACTATCCAGATGATATAAAATCAGGAACAAGACATTACCCTTTAGCTCCTATAAGAAGAATGATTGATATTTTCGAACTTTCTGAATGGCAAATCTTACAAGATAAACTTCCAACAATCAAACTTCTCTGTGATCAAACAAATCGAAGGTTTTATCTCTGCCATTATCGCTTACTCCAATTTTACATATCACGAGGAATGATACTAAAAAAGATTCATACTATCATAAGATTTAAACAAGCTCCATTCATGAAAGCTTTAGGTGTCGAAACATTGCAAAAAGAGAAGGTAACCTTTTTAAAGATAATAATTATAAACTTTTAAATAATTCAGTCTTTGGGAAGACAATGGAGAATGTGGATAAGTATACCCATATAGAACTCCTAACTAATACCCCTAAAGACATCAATCGTTATAATCGTATGCTAGGAAAGCCTACATTTAAAAACGCACAAGTATTTTCTGAAAGTCTTATTGCAGTAGAACTAAAGAATTTTGAGAAAACATATAATAAACCAATATTTATAGGGTTTTCAATTTTAGAACTTTCAAAATTACAAATGTATGAAACATATTATAACATCTTACAACCTATATATGGTTCTAATATATCAATGCATGCAATGGATACAGATTCAATGTTTTTAACAATAAGAACTCATGATTTACAAAGAGATATAGCTGAAAGTCCCATACTTTCAAATTTAATAAATTCATCTGGAGAATTATTTTCTTTTAAGGATGAAAAACCTTTTACTCCTATAGAAAATGGAATATTTATTCGTTCTAAACAATATTCATACGAAACATTTACAACTCCTAAATTTGAAGAACATACAATATATGTTAAAAACTCAAAGGGTGAATTTCCAATTACATATAAATATCCTATATTCCCTGAAGAAGAAAAACCTGTAAAGGATAACAGATGCAAAGGAATACAGAAATCAGTTGCAAAGAAACTTTCTCATCAAGATTATATAGATACATTGAACCCAAATCATAAAGATAAAATTGATGAAGTACACCAACTTAAAAGTGAAGGACATAATATTTACTTGATAGAATCTCAAAAAGTATCATTATCAAATTATGATGATAAGAGATTCATCCTAAGTGATTTAAAGACAACTCTTCCTATTGGAAATAATTTAATACCGATAATAAAAAATCTTGATAGTTTGAATAAGTTATTTGATACAAAGATTACTGATCTTGATATTTATAATGTTGAAATCATTTATCCCGAGAGAATCGAGAAGCCTTTATATTCTCAAGATTTTAATCCTATATGTATGGAACTTAAATATTTTAATACTAATCCTGAATATATAAAAGGATTATCAGAACAAGAATTTAAAGATCATAAAGAGGTTCTAAAAACTAATTTCAATCATGACTGAATCTGACTGAATCACGCACTCCTCATCTTTTTATATTATAAATGTCGATAATCACTTTAAGACGTTCATTAGCTGAGGAAATAATTCAAAATATTAATAAACTACATGACATTCAGGATGAAATAATTCAAGATAATAAATTTCAAATAAAAAAACTTATAATTCTCATACTGATTATTTTATCCATTCTTGTTTTTCAATTCTTCTACTTTTATTTATCCACTCTAATAGTAAAATTATTTAACATGTTTTATCGGTCGACGTAATAGTTTCTCAAGCTGTGTTTTCAATTCTTTATTACGAGCTTCATTAGAACTACTTATAATCTTATGTTTTTCATGCATAGATTGTATATAAGCTTTATCAACTAAATTAGCACTCGATAATAAATATTCATTTTCATTCTTTAATTCTCTATTTTCTAATCCAAGATCAATTAAATTATCCATTGCTCTATTTAATATTTCTTCTTGTGCAATTCGAAAAACAGCAGCTCTACCATATTCAATTTGAGTTCCCATACTTTGTTTATTAAATTCAGTTAGAGTTTTTAAACATTCTTGTTGTATTTTTTCTTTTTTATTAATTACTTCGATGATTGAATTATAATCCATTTTTATATATAAAATTTTAATTTCCAAGAATTTCATTCAATTGTTTTTTACTTATTTCTTCTTCAAGATCAGCCCCAGAGGGCAGGTTCCCAGAGGTCCCAGAGGTCCCAGAGGCTAAAACATCTTTTCTTCTAGTATTCTTCTTATTAGGCTTTTGGGGGACTTTGTCATAGGAAGGGGCTCTATCTTTCTTTTTCTTTTTACTTTTAACTGTATGCCTAAAAGGAGAAGCAATTACTAAATCATTTCTTATTCTTCTCATTGTTGAATCCGAAGTACCTAACATTTTACAAATTTCTACTTGTGAAAACTTAGGATTTTCACTTTTAATCTTTGTAAACTCTAAAGCTTTTTCTTTTAATAAAAACATGTTTAATTTAGAAGTATCAACCATAGAAACCTGATCTAGTTTTTTTAAAAAATCATCCATTTATTAAGTAATAAAATAATTTTATCCCTTTATCCCTTTAACCAGTTGTCTCGTTTAATTTTTTTAGAATATTCAGTGGTTATATTAGCACTTTTTAATCTATTAATATTATTTTTAATATCTTGTATTATTTGATTTGATTTCATTATTTCATCATCAGTTAAAATTCCATCTTCTAAAGCTTTTAATTGAAATAAAAATAATTTAGAGATTCCTAAATCTATGGATGTACAAACTTCACGATATAAACTTTTCTTTTTTGAAGTATAAGATAAAGAAACTATTTCAGTTAAGAAACTATCAGCTACTGAAATACTTCCAAGTATTACTGGTGCAATTGTTAAAACTGGTAAAGTTATGGGTAAAATGATTGTCAAAATTGCAGATGTAAACCCTAAATAATAACCTATAATTTTTAAAACTGTATTCCCTTTATTCCATCTATTTTTAATTTTTTTATAATGCTTTAATAAATCTTGTAAATGTAAGGTTTCTGATTTAAATTCTTTTACTCTCATAATCTCTAGTTCTGTGGGAGCAGAGGGATATCCTGATGATCTCAATTCTGGAAAGACCTCTGGAGGGACCGCTGGATAAATTTTTTTTTCTCTTACTTCTTCCATTTTAATAATTAAAAAAATAAGACTTTATTCTTCTGAGCACCATCTGGTACCAATACTCGGATATCAAAAGAAACTCTTGTTGAGAGGATATCTTTATACAATTCTCTCAATGCTTTACGAACTTGATCGCCATCAACCTTTTTTTCATAAAATATTAAATCTATATAATGTACAAGTGAACTAGAAAAATGAATATTCTTACTTTTAACTCTGTATGCTTTACCTGTTTGAGTATTACCATCCCAATCTCCGTGTGATAAATCATAACTAGTCATTATAACATCACCCTTTTCAAGCTTACTATTATAATCACATTTCACAAACCATTTCATTCTTTCATTATCATCATCAAACAAAAAGAAATAAGGATCAATAATCTTTACAATCATAAAAACACTCCATTCTTTACTATTTGTTGTTATTGAAATTGGTTCTATAAAATGTTTATATGCATGGGGTAATAATGTATTATTCTCGAGTAATTCAGCAGCTCTTTTTCTAATACTATGTGTAGTGTTAATGTGTGTTGTATGTGCTTCTAAATTTACAAGTCTTTTATTAAATGATGTAATCATCTCATTTATTATATTATATATTGTATTAATTTTATTATCCATAAGTTGTTTATCTTTAGAGATTAACAGACTTTGTAACTCGTTAAATTTATCATTAAATCGTGTTCGATATTATTAAGCTTTGATTCCATTGAATCAATTTTTGTTGTTAATGAACTTTCAATTCTTGTTGTTGTTAAATTAGTATAATTTTCTACATATCTTTTATTAGCAGCATCACCTTCATCAGTTGGAATAGATAATTCTTTTATCTTGTGTCCATTTAAAATTAAATCCCCCTTCATTGAATCACCTCTTTCATTAATATATCTCTTTTCTGTAAGAGATATAACATCTTCATCTTTTAATCCATCATTATATAATCCAAACTTATTATAATTCATTN
>CAUHTR010006428.1:0-12949 GCA_959609185.1 Schmidtea polychroa
ATGATCTCAATTCTGGATAAATTTTTTCTTCTCTTACTTCTTCCATTTTAATAATTAAAAAAATAAGACTTTATTCTTCTGAGCACCATCTGGCACCAATACTCGGATATCAAAAGAAACTCTTGTTGAGAGAATATCTTTATACAATTCCATCAATGCTTTACGAACTTCATCAACATCAACCTTTTTTTCATAAAATATTAAATCTATATATTGTACAAGTGAACTAGAAAAATGAATATTCTTACTTTTAACTTTATGTAGTCCATGTGAATGAGTATTAACATACCAATCTCCGTGTGGTAAATCATAACTAGTCATTATAACATCACCCTTTTCAAGCTTACTATTATAATCACATTTCACAAACCATTTCATTCTTTCATTATCATCATCAAACAAAAAGAAATAAGGATCAATAATCTTTACAACCATAAAAACACCCCATTCTTTACTGTTTGTTGTTATTAAACTTGGTTCTATAAAATGTTTATATGTATGGGGTAATAATGTTTTATTCTGTTCTAATTCAGCAGCTCTTTTCTAATACTATGTGTGGTGTTAATGTGTGTTCCATGAGACTCTAAATTTGAAATTCTTTTATTAAATGATGTAATCATCTCATTTATTATATTACATATTGTATTAAATTTAGTATTCATAATTTGTTTATCTTTAGAATTTAATATGCTAGTATTTAACTTTACAACTTGTTCAGTTAACAGACTTTGTAACTTGTCAAATTTATCATTAAATCGTTGTTCGATATTATTAAGCTTTGATTCCATTGAATCAATTTTTGTTGTTAATGAACTTTCAATTCTTGTTGTTGTTAAATCAGTATATTTTTTAACACCATCTACATATTTCTTATTAACTGCATCAGCTTCATCAGTTGGAAAAGATAATTCTTTTATCTTGTGTCCATTTAAAATTAAATCACCCTTCATTGAATCACCTCTTTCATTAATATATTTATTTTCTGTTAAAGTTAATATTTCTTCTGTATTAAACCCTGTTTTTATTGTTCCACCACCTCTATTACATGGAATATAAGAACTCATTTATTAATAATTTAAAATGAATCTTCAAACCTGTTTCAAATGTAAATACATTGAAATCTCTTCTCCATTAAAATCAATCAATTCTCCTTCTTGATTAAGAATTTTAAAATTAATATCCATTATATATTTTCTACATAAAGGTAAATAATTTGGAGGATTCATTCTTTCAACTATTTTATATCCCATAGGAACTGTGTTTGAGGGAAAGGAATATAAAACATTTGTTTGTTTACCATTATTATAAGAACCAGTTATACAATCGCAATGAATATTTATTGTGTTTGTATTTATTATTTTTATAATATTTTCTGATGTTATATTCTCAACTACAGGTGTGATATAATGGTTTCGTGTAAATCCTAAAATTGTTCTAAAGAAACTATTATTTTGAAAATGAATTCCTATATTCTCTAAAGTCATTATACATTTTGAAGTTGGTAAATCCATTTTAATTTTAATGACTCCATTTGTTTTTTTAGAAAGTATATTATTTAAATCTTTATCTCATAAGCTCCGGGTTCGATTGTTATTATAATCTTATCTGTAGATTTTGGGCTTATATAATAAAATATGTTATTATCTTTAGTTATATTAAAAATAGTATTATAAGCACAAAACCATAATAGTCCTAATTCATAATTTAAATTTTGATCTAATTTAATTGAATCTTGAAAGTTTATAGTAAAGTCTGATTCTTTTGAATTTATAGATAAAGTTCTTGAATATTTATCTGACATTATGTTTACCATTTTTTTTAAATTATCTTCCGGAAGGTTGCGAAGCTCCATTTTCATAGTATAGATTTTAAATCATTATAAATTTCTTGGATTAAGGAAGTGAAACCTTCTCCTTTGGATTTATTCAATCTATACAAAACATATAAGCTTAAAATACCACATATTTTAGTATTATTAGGTTGAACTTGTAAAGAATTAAAAGTGTAGTCCGAGAGATAGTCTTCAACTTCTTTAGTGGGTTTAATCCCAAAAGAATCAAAGTATATAGATTTATTATATATACAAACCCAATGAGATCCTTTTTCATTTGAATTTTGATAATTTATAATGATATTCTTTGGAGTGTCTTCTTTCAGACTCGACAATTCATCATTCATTAATATTTTTATTTTTAAATTTAAATAATCTGCATAATCTTTTAAATCAAAATTTGTTTTTGTATTTATTCCAAATGTTTTTAAAAAATCTAATATTGAAGGAGTCATTTTATATTTATAACTTCGTATTATAACTTCGTATACTTATTAAATTTATCTTTTGAAATTATTCCTTGTTTTAATAATTCTTTAAAAATCTTTAAAATATCAGAATCTAAATTATTATGTCCTGCTTTTTTAGCTGCTAATAGTTTTCTTAATTCAATAAAAAGATTGATTGGGTTTATCTCCTTACCCTTTCCCTGGCCCTGACCCTGGCCCTCTCCTTCTGTGATAATATAACCCCTTTCATTTTTATTTAAATATTTCTTTAAATCTTGAATATGTTTTGCTTTAGCACTACCATGTACTAATTCTATTAAATTTAAATATTTTTTAATTTCTAGAAGATCAACATTCTCTGAGGGATATCCACAAACTAATCCATAAAAATCATCTGTAAATTCAAAATCTAGGTGTTTAGTATTATAAACATTTTGTGAATGAATACGTGATTTATTTTCTGAATTTAAATATAACAGAAAGTCATGTTTATTAATTGTTATTATTTGATATCCTTCAACATTAATATTAAATGTAGGTTTAATTGTTTTACTTAAACTCACATTAATTTTAGGATCAAGTATAAGAGGTTTTATATTTAAATCTTCCAACCATGGTAATTCTTTTAAATCTTGTTTATCTTCCAACTCTTTAAATTTTAAAACTTCTAACTCTTTTATGGCTTTAATTGTTGGTCCTTGTTGTTGTTGGATTACCTCATTTAATATTATAGATTCAGCGTGTTGAGTTGTATCTTTTTTATTATATTTATCTTGTTCTGATTGTAATTTTTTTAAAAGTGCTAATCTTTCTTCATATACCATTTTAATGGTATTAAAAATGGTATCATTTTGGTAAAGGATCCGTTGGAAAGGGTTTCAAGTATAAACCTTTACCATTTTTAATTTTACAAAGACATCCATTTTTTAAAGATTTACATATTTTTTTAAAATCATCTTTATCTTTTGAAGATAAAGATTCAGATGTAGAAATTTGATTTTTTAAAAAATCATTTAAACCACGACCTTTATAAGGATCAAGATAAAGACCTTTCCCTCCCTTTCATTTTCTCGATTTCAGTTTGTAGTTTTTCTTTTTCTAGGTCTGTCTTTTGAGATTCTTTAGCTTTTTGAACTGTAGTTGCAATTCCTCCAGCTATTCCAGCAGCACCTGATAGTCCGGCAATGATTGCAGGTATTAAAGCCGCCAGAGGAAGAATCCCTCCTTCCTTTAGTTTTTCTTTAACTTGTTCTTTTACATGTTTTCCAATAAAATATTTTTTACCAGAGATTACTACTGATTTATTTTTATTTGAATTTATTAATTCTTGCAAAGATTCCTCTGTAGGGTTTTGTGTTGTCATTTTATAATAAATAAAAATGGATACTTGGAAACCAATTTTAAATAGACATAAATCTAAATTTAATAATAAAGTATTTCCTGATAATTTTAGATGCTTAATTATTGGATCTTCTGGATGTGGAAAGAATGTTCTTCTTATGAGAATGTTATTAGAAGATGGTTTTTTGGATTATAATAATTTAATCTTTTATTCTACAACCATTAACCAACCGGAATTACAACTTTTGAAATGTGGATTTGAAAATAAATTAACTAAAAAAGCTATAATTGATATTTTTAAAAATCAACATACATATCCCGAAGAGGTTTTTCAACCTTGTGATATGGTTAATTGGTACAAGGAAAAGATTTTAGAATCAGATATTAGTAATAAAAATGATTATGTTTCTGATAATGAGTCGGTCCAAGTTTTATTCTCTAATAAACCTGAAGATGTTTTACATTGTGATTTACTTCCTAAAGATAAAAAGAATCTAGTTATATTTGATGATGTTGTTAACATGAAAAATCAAGAGATTCAAAAGAGTTACTTTACACGAGGTAGACATAATAATTGTAATGTTATTTATATATCTCAAACATATTATGCTTTAGATAAAAACTCTATAAGAAATAATTCTAATTGTTTTATATTTTTTAAATTAGACAAGCGTGATAAGAATATGATTTATAATGATTTATTTTCAAATGTTGAACCTGATAAGAATATGTTTGATATGTTTGTTGATAATCATTGGAAAGAAAAATATAATTATATTTATTTGGATAGAGAAGAAGCTGAAATGTGGAAAAGTTTATTTTAGGGCTTGTCGACTTAAAAATCTGTTTTCTGTTGTTCATTATTATAAAATCTACCTAATATTTTTTCATTATTTAAATCGATGATACCATATGTTATTGGAGTTGTATGATGTATTTTATTTATAATAAAAATTTCATTTGTCCATTTTGCTGTGAATCCTTTTTCAAATTTATTTTTATATTTAAATATTCTTACGCGGTCACCAATTTTAAATTTTGGTTTTATAGGGGTTGTATCAACAATAACATCATTTTCAATATTTACCACTTTAACTGTTTCAGGATTCAAGGAAGCATTTAAAGGTGTTGATTTTATAGAACTATGTACATCATTATTATATTCATTTACAATCTTTTGTAACAATTCATTGTTCCATTTTTGTTTTCCAATAGCAGTAAAATATTTCCACATTTTATTTTTTAATGTTCTATTTAATCTTTCAACTACGACTGCTTTTCCTTCGTTTTCTGTTGAATATAATTTAATATCATTTTCATTTAAAAACTTTGTAAAAACTTTGTTATAAAATTCTGTTCCTTTATCACACCATAAATATTTTGGAATTCTTTGATGTTGTTCAAATATATTTTCAAATGCTTCTGTAATAGAATATCCTGTTTTATTTTCTAAACATCTTGCAAAAGCAAATCTTGTATATAAATCTATTACAGTTAAAATTATTTTATATTTTTCAGGGTCTGATGATTTGGTTGGCATAAAGACTAAATCAGCAGACCATGTTTGATCTTTTTCATGTACTTGAACTTTTAAATATTTTTTATTTTTTCTAAATTCATGGTGTAATTCGTTGGCATATTTTATTTCTGATTCTGTTGGGGTTTGTAAACTAGTCTTGGCTGTACTCTCGAGGGATCTTTCAATCTCTGCTTGTTCGATAATCTTTTTATTAGCAACATCTTTTGCTTTCCTAGGAAGTCTTGCACCCATAGGAAGTCCTGCTCCTATGAAAATCTTACCTTTCATTGCTAATTTAACTAGAGCTCTTTGAATCTTTTCTTGGGTTGATGGATTTTGTATATTATTTAAATCATGTATTAAATTCACATCTGCAACATGTCTATCTCTAAGATTTGTTGAATTGTAAGCAATATCATGTTTTAAAGCTGCTTGGTCGATTCTATTTATTGGTTCTTCTCCTTGTTTAGGATTATTATTTTCATCTAATCTAATATCTAATCTTGTTCCTGGCCCAGTATAATTGTGTTTAAATAAATGTCTTTCACCTGGATATTTTTCTGTAGTAAAAGGTTTTAATATTGAAGATGTTGTTTTTGAAGATTGTAGATCACCTCCTGTAATATCAACTCTCGTATGTTTTTTAGTTTTAAGATGACTTGCTTTATGGTGTTTTGTAACTTGACAATTACAAGTTTCGCATCTCCAATAGGGTTTATTTAAAGACATTTTAAAATGTTAAAATATCAGGGATTATATGAAGAATCTCCCCTAACATTTTCAATAATTGAAATCTTTCCACCATATAATTTCATTTCTATTTTCTTTTCTTCTAATATTAATGTATATACTTTAGCTTTAAAATTAGAATCCTTTGTTATATGAAGTGTAACACCAACATTATTTATAGCTAGGCGATCATCTTGGTCTGATACATTTATACAAAATATAGAATATAAATTTTTGAAATCTTCTAAACTTAATTGCGGTTCAACTTTGAAATCATAACATGTTTCAATATAATTTAGATATGGGAATATGTTTTCATTATTTTCAATATTAAATTCCATTCTATTTATTGGATAATAAGAACTATTTAATTGAATTTGAATTGTTTTTATATTATCATCTCCAATCTTTTGAATAAATAGATTGTTATTTTTTTGGAAAGATGAATCTGTTTCTTTGAATCCAATCAAGATATATCTTGGTCGGTATGCTAAATTTGCCACCTTTATAGAATATGTTGAACCCTCTGTCATACTAAATTCACTACAGATTCTATTTAAATAATTTACATTTATAGACTTGTTGGAATTTAATCTTTCAAGGAGTTTGATTTCAGAATGTGGATTTAATGTCCATTCAGGTATATGCAATTCAAGTGTTGATAATTTTAATTTAGCTTTTGTATCTGCAGCTCCATAGAACAATCTTTTATCACCTTCTAGTCTATTAAGATGAGTTCTATAAAAACATTATGGAGCACCCGGTTATAGTTTTGAAGGAATCCGAACAAGTGTTTTAATTCAAAATAACCTTCAAATTTTTTCAACTTATAAAGTTCAACTCTTTTATAGTAAGCATAATTTATATCTAAACCATCTTTATCTAAATCCCCTTTATTAACATCAGGAATCCAACCTGTTAATTCACCATATTCGTTTTTATAATCACAACCAGTTAAAATAAAATTTAACATTGTAGAATATACTCCTGGATGCAAAACAGTTTCAATTTCTGATGATCCTAGTTTTAATCTCATGTTGGAGAATAAATTTGGAAAGAAATTATTTTCTAGGGTTATATCTTTGTTTGCTTCAATTTCTAATTCAATTTTATAATATAATTTGGCATTACAAATATCTATTTGGGTTTGATGTTTGAAGAGATTGAAAAACTATATCACCCCTACGATTTAAGTTTGCAATAGATCCTGAAGTTGGCGAGATTTTTAAAATATCATTTTTCTTGATTTCATGAGTAAATTCTTTATTATAATCAAGATTTAATTTATTTTTTTCTTGAATTTTAAGATTTATATTATTCATTTTGATAATAAAATTTTAAAAAATGACAAAAATCCGAACTCCGATAGCGCAGTGGGCTAGACTGGCACAGCGGTTCAAATGGATAGCGGTTCAAATCCTAACTACGGTTAGTTTTTTTTTAACATAAAATAATATTAAAAATTTGAAAATAATATTGAAAATGGTGTGGGTATCTTAGATTTATATTTTATTTTATTTATTTTTATTTTATTTATTTATTTTATTTTATTTTTTTATTAATTAAAAATTTAAAAAATGACAAAAATCCGAACTCCGATAGCGCAGTGGGAATAGACTGGCACAGTGGTTCAAATGCTAGCGGTTCAAATCACGTCTGAGGTTAGTTTTTTTTTCAACATAAAATAATATTAAAAATTTGAAAATAATATTGAAAATAATTTTTGAAAATAAATATTAAAAAAATATATAGTGTGGGTATCTTAGGAAATAAATCTTGTTTATTTTATTTATTTATTAATTAATTAATTTTTAAACATAAATATGAAAAAAAAAATATTGAAACGGGTGATGGTGGCGAACCGGTAATTATCGCCACCAGTCTTTCGAACACCCCTGGATCGATTCTATAATGTGCACATTTATTTCTTGGTTGTTTTCGGACCTCTTTTGGATTCGCTTTCGAATTCATTTGTACTTTCGAGCAGCACACTTAAAACGCCGATGAAATCGACTTCGTGAGCGAGAAGCGAATAATAAGGTGTGCTGCTATTATCGAATTGATTCTGATATATAAGTCTGGCCAGCTTGTATATTGGAAGAGATTTGATAAACGAAAGAGGTTGAAATAAAAAAAAATGATCCGGATCAAAAAAAACTGTTGAGAGGACAGTGGGGAAAAAAAAAAAAAAAAAATACCACTGTCCTCTCAGAGCAGTTTTACTATTTTCATAAAATTTTTTATTCGATAAAAGTATAGATTTTAGGGCGTTTTTTTAATAGTTTAAGTGAAATGGAGGTATGAAAGCTTGGGGGGTTGTGTTGGTTAGGGATATATACACACTACTATACAAACTTTTGATTCATGGAAATGCACCGCTGAGATACATTTCTATAATAACTTTATTTTAGAAAATTTTTAGAAAATAAAAGATCGCTGAAAATTTTTTAAAATATATTTTTAATGAAATTATCAAGAGCAGGTGAATTTGGTTCAATGTCTTTTCAATCCAGATTTGATTTCCTGAAAGAAGGCCCTCATATTGAGCTCAGAAAAAAAATTTAAAAAAATTATTTTATTCATATTCGGCGATTTTTCACAAAATGTTTTAGAAAAATACATATTTTTGGTGATTGATTTATTTAATTATAATTAACCCTTTCCAGCCCAGTGATTCCAAATGGAATCATTAGTTAAAAACTCAGTTTTTTTCTCTCTACTACCAAAACGGTTGGCAGTAACTAGTGAGAACTATAGTAAGATATGTTTTTAACAGTTGGCACAATTTTTATCTCACTAAAATGAAGTAAAATATTTTTATGATAAAATAAGTAGTTTTGGTACCTACTTACTGCATATATTTTTTTTTGTTTTGAAAAAATTTGGGCTGGAAAGGGTTAAAAATATATCTGACTCACATTTCTTCGAAATAATTCCAAAATATATAAAGATAAATGTCATAAAATTCCTAAAGAAACCCTGAAAATTAATTAAAAATAATTTATAATTATACTGTTGATTAAAAGTAATATTTAAGAACTTGAATAATGATCTCATATCTATATAGATCAAAATTCAAGTCTTAAAATTTACTTAAAATTTAACATCTTACCTGAAAGCCATTTGTAAAATGGCTAAAATAAATTTCCAAAATATGATGAGAAATCATGATGAGAAATTCATTAAATTGGTGAGTGAGCAATTGCTCTACACGCCAACCAACACTATAGAGAATGTATTTGGTGTGTTTGAGAAGTGTTTGGTGTATAACTTGAAAACCAAAATAAGAATCACTAAAAGAATATATATCACACTTCATCGATTTTATCTTCTCTATATTCACTAAAGTTTCTGGTATATGCATTGTTATCAAAATTGGTTTATCAGAATTCGTAATAACATCTGGAATTCAAATCAGCATTATTCAAAGATTTTGCTTTATCCATAATTCTACATCATACAACAAACTGTATTGGTAAATGCAATCAAAATAAATTTCAGGTCCACCAAATTATGTTATTATTAAAATTTCCAATCGATAATAATATCCAAATTCCAACAAAGAACGCAAACAATAAATTTCAAATAAAAAATTCGAATATACGATATGAAGATTCCATAAATCGATAAATCCAAACGCATCGAAAAACAATTCCAAAGAAACGAGCAAACAGATACGATAAAAAATTGAAATTGAAAAAGAGCACTCACACCAGGATGACTGAAGCAAATAGAATATGATTTTGCGCAAGGATCTCCGTTAATTAATAAGAAACTTTATACATAATAATTTAATATTCCAATTTTATTTAATACTTTCTAATGATTGATTTTTTTCAAATTTCCCTAGTCAATTCTCTATAGACTTGGTTCTCAAACAATTTGAAGTAGGGGAACACTGAACTCAGATTTATTTGTAGGCGGAACATTTACAATGCAGCATAAACCTTAAAACAGGGGACAATGGTTGCTAACCTTTTTGAAACAAAAAGAGAAATAAAAAAAGATTAATGTTAGCAAAGACATTATTATACAGCAAAAAAGAGACGGAATCGTGTTGCAGCATGTGATTAGCAACCCCCAAATGCTACTTTGTGCGTAAGTAAAATATGTATCGATATTGATTGATGCAAATATTTATTATTGAAAACGCAATTAAAGTTACAATACTTTTAATTGTACATTTGATATTTTTTCGCGGAACACACTTTGAGAACCAAGGCTCTATAATTTCCTCTACTATAGAGAATTTATTTTATATATTCCAAAATAATAATAGTAATAATAATAATAATAATAATGTTGAGGTTGTTAAAGTAAATTATTAAATTATGTCAAATTGAATAGTTACAAATAAAAAGAAAACCGAATATGAACGAAAAAGAATGGCGCTCAAGCAGAGAAGTAAAGACAAAGAAAGATATGACAAAAACAGAACTATAAAGGGATACAATCAGACACGAAATGGAAAATGCGCAAATCCTGAGGAAGTGGAATAAAGTGAAATGTTATCGAAATTGAAGCTGGAAAAGGGAGAGGGGTAGATTAGGGAATGGTGAAGAAAACAGTGAGCAAGAAATTGTTAGAAAATGTTTAGAAAGGGTCGAAAAACCGGCAAATATGGAAAAACACAAACCATTAATTAATTACTTAATTGGCTAATGGAAAACCCGAGCTAATGGGAAATCCGAACCAATGGAGAACTCGAGCTCGGCAATTAGGGAGAATAAACAAAGTTAGGAACAAAAAGGGAATTATAAGAGGAGCTGAAGAGTTAGAAAAAGGAGTATTAAAAGAGATCGGATCAGAGAGCGGAATATCAAATAAAAAGGTGAAACTTATTTTTAAAAAAAATCAAAGTTCGAACAGAAATTGTGAGCAAAATCGTGGTTAACTAAAAGTTGTAATTATTTATTGAGAATTGTAAATTTGCTATAAAACAAATATACATTGAAAGTTTGTGTTTGTCAAGACTAACCAAGGATTGACCTTTAAGTATTATAGAACCCAATAATAATAATAATAATAATAATAATAATAATAATAATAATAATAATAATAATAATAATAATAATAATAATAATAATAATAATAATAATAATAATAATAATAATAATAATAATAATAATAATAATAATAATAATAATAATAATAATAGCACACATTGCATTGCTATTTAACTTTTATTTCTTTCTATTTCAATTTTACTATTTTCTTTCCTCTAAATTTTGTTTTGTTTTATTTCTGTTAATGTTTTGTTTAAATCATTGTAAAAAATATCCATTAAGAATCGGGTTCTTACTATACCATATTCCTTAAATATTGTTGAGGTAATGTACAAACGTACAAAAGGATGAATATTCTTATTATTAAAATCAATAATCTTTCGATTTTCACTTTTCACAGTTGTGAATGTTTAAAAACATTTTTAAATATTAGTATTTATGTTATTGTTTTTATTAAAAAGAGAGCTTGAAGACAGTAATATATCGATGTTTTTTGATACTCACAAATTTTCGGCACTGCCTTTTTCAAGTGAATTTTTTTTCAATTTTTTTTCACTTGAAAAAGGCAGTGCCGAAAATTCGTGAGTATCAACAAACATCGATATATTACTGATTTATAGTCTTCAAGCTCTCTTTTTAATAAATTCAATAGAAAAATAATCAGTGGTGAAATTGGAAAAAAAAGTTCTTATAATGTTATTGGTTTTACTTAGATAATAATCTATTACAAAAAATTTCAAAAAGTAGATTCGTGAAAAGAAAATGACAGGCAAATGAGTCGATATTTCCTGGATCGTTTAATGTTGTTAATAAATCTATCACAGAAACTTTAGATATGTTCCATAAAAAGCCTCAGACAGAAATCTTCAAATCAAATTAATTGACAACATAATTCGTGTTTAATATATGAACGAACTTTGAAAAAATGAATTTTCAACTGAGATTTTCTTATTATATATTTTTAAATATTATTGAGTACTTTATTTTTTCGCATACGATTTGATAAATAAATTTACAAAACATTACAGAAGTTACTGCCAGGTAAATAAATTACAATTAAACAAACAGTTGTAAGCAGTGGTGAGCTATGTATGTCCCGAGAGGGCTCGACAGAGCCCCTTGTTAACTTTATAAAAATTTTGCGAGCCCCTTGTTGTTCTTTCAACTGTGATTTTGTGCTTCATTTCAAATTAAAATTTCCATTGTTTTAATGGGAAAACGTAAAAGATAGAAATTTTTTTTCGTAAAATCAAAATATTAAATTTTTTTTTTCTAAAATCAGAATCTTTTTTAACAAATTATTTAAAATTTTCGATTTTTTACGATATGTGATATCATTTTCATGGTTGCTGATTTTGCAGAGGTGTTTGGAAATTATTCGACGTAATCAGTGGTGAGCTATGCATGTCCCGCGGGGGCTCGGCAGAGCCCCTTGTTAACTTTAAAAATATTTTGCGAGTCCTTTGTTGTTTTTTTCACAGATCACCACTGGTTGTAAGTATATTTTTGTTGCTCCACATTGCTGAATTTTGAATAAATAAATAAACATATAAATAAATTGAGTGAACCAGTTAATTTATTTATTTTATGAGAAACAAAACCTGCCAAAAACGTGTTCGGCATTTTCAGCCCAGAAATAACATGGCAAGAAAAAAATAGTAAATAAAATTCATCTCAAAGAATTTACATCGTGATATTAATTTAATGAATAAATTATAAATAATAATAATTTTGCAAAAACTGAGCCAACGCATATTTTATATCATAAATAATACAAAATTTGTTACACTCAGTTTGATATATTATATGCGACATCTTATAAGATATTTGATGATATTCTAGTTTGTGTATTTGCCTAGTACGAGCTGATATCCAGTGGTGAGCTGTGAAAAAAACAACAAAGGGCTCGCAAAAAAAAATTTAGGTGTTTTTCGTCCAGAAAAAGAAATGCTTTTTCCGAATTTACTTTTTTTAGTAAAATATAAAAGCGTCCAGAAAATTTTTTTTTGATATACAAATGCCGTAAAATTGTTTTTAAAATGTTTACTACCACAAACAATAGAAATTTTAATTT
>CAUHTR010006429.1:0-18543 GCA_959609185.1 Schmidtea polychroa
AATCTAATAGGCCCAAGTACATGGGCCAATTCATTGTTTGCCGTCCCAAGATTCGGAAAAGAACACTACAAATCCTGTAGAGTCGATGAATTCCGCATTAAAAATTCATCGGGCAAGATATTATCAATTTGATCATATCCATAAATAATTATTCCATGGCTATTTTTAATGAAATAAGGCAAAAAAGATTTCCAACACCAATTATTGATAAATGCCTAAAAGTATTGAATAGAAATATGACCCAAGGATCACTACTTTCCGTTGAGCAGTTTAATAACAATATATTTCTTGTTGCCAATAGATTTACGGTGGATATAAACAATAAAACATGTGAGTGTAAAGTATGCTATGATCTTGGAATTGCTTGTAAGCATATATGTGCTGTTATTGGAAATTACAACTTAAATCAGATCGAATATGTTTCCGAATATTATAAATCTGAAGTGTATTGGAGTATTTTACCTCTTTCTAATCTTAATTTAGAATCATCGGATTTGCTTCAACCTATAGCCAGAAGATCACGTGGAAGACCACGAATTAGAAGAATTCCAGCTCCGTTTGAAACTCAATAAAACGGATATTAATCATATTGTTTTGTATATCAGTTGTTTTTTTTAAATGTTCCATTTTTGTAATTTTTATAAAAAGTGCTCTATTTTTGTAATTTATTTAAAAAATATTCTATTTTTGTAATTTATTTTAAAAATGTTCTATTTGTAATTTATTCAAAAAGTGTTCTAAAAAATTCGATTTTTGTAAATGCCCCTATGAATAATATATATTAGAGCTAATAACTTTACCATAATAGAATCCGAAAAACTTCCTAACAGACTCAATCAGCAAAAAAACACTATACTAACCACCATCGGCTACAGTAAACAAACAACCAATCTTCAGTCATTCATCCAAGTCCATCAAGAGGACATCTAATCCCATTTATTCAACCAAACTCCCGCCATTCAAACGCATCGAATCCTTTAGAAATATCCCCAATCAATCAATTACTACTGCATAGAATCAATACCAGATCAGCCGCTCATATCCTTTCAAATACCCCAATTAAAGAATCCCAACCATTCAACCAAACGCATCATCAGACATCAAATCCCAGTTATTCAACCATATGCATCATTAGACATACCATACAGGCTATGTGTATCAATATCAATCAACGTTTAACGTTTGAGCTCGAAGCTCATTTGTTCAGAGAATAATCAGTAGCAGGTTTAGAGAATGAAGGGTTGAGAACTTCTCCCCTTATGCCCTAACAGGCAGTTTATAATTAATAATAAAACTTTGATTTTTTTTACAATCCCAACATCAATCGCTAGGAGACTCTTTGACCTGCTTGAAACGGAAAGTAAATCGCCCTACACGGAGCTAAAGAAGCACTGGTGGGAGATTACAACAGAAAAAATCCTGTCTCACTCCAAAGTCTCCTAAACGATCGTTATTTAGGAGATCGTACTACATCAGAAGCACTCCAGGACACCCATACTAAACTATTTAAATACGGTAATGGGACTGTACCTCTAGTTATGCTAAAGGACCTATTCCTCAGAATGTCAAATTGAAGATAACAACAATAGGAGAAGCAAAATCTCAAAAGTCTCGTAAGCTTTTTGGAGAATCGACTACTAAAAGAAAATGTCATTCAAACCAGTAATAGTAGTTGGGCATCACCTTTAGTTGGCTTAAAGAAACACGGTACTACAGACTCCTCACAATTCCAGATAAATATTCTTTTCCCAGAATCCAGTATATTTTTGATGGCCAAATTGGGAGTAAATACTTCAGCAAATTAGACATTATCAAAGCCTATCACCAGATACCGATTGCGGAAGAAGACAGACACAAAACTGCAGTGATAAAAACAATTGGACTATTCCAATATAATACGATGCCATTTGAATTACGGAATGCATCTTAGTCATTCCAACGACATAGATACTATTCTCAGAGTCTTTCAATCATTCTGTGCCGCTTATGTTGATGATGTCCTAATATTTTTTGACAGCCTGGAGAACCATAAATCTCACGTCATAGCAGTAATACCAATCACATTTTATTCTTGGAAGCTGTCCAAATCCGAAATAAAATATTTGACATTTGACATGGAACTGTTGACAATATAACTTGCAACGAAACATTTCAAACATTATCTCCTACCCTCTTCATTCACAAAAAATACTGACCACAAACCACTCATTCACAATAATGTCGATGAAAGATCCATCTAGAAAATAATGGAGAATCATTGAACATTTCTCTCAGTTTACCTTCAAGATCGAATATATAAAAGGCAAAGAGAATGTAACTGCTGACCTGCTATCAAGACAACATTCTATGGAGATAGAGATGATCCAGATGGATGCAATCAGTACTTTTGATAATGCAAAGCTCCTAACAGAACAAAAGGCCGACAAGTCATTAGTAAACCTAAAGATGACTTCACTGGATCTATGTGAGTCTAAAGATAGTATTCTAGTAGATATCAGTCTTGGGAAGCCGAGAATAATCCTTCCGAAATCAATCAGATTCCAGGAATTTCAAAGGCTACATGGCATCTCACATCCTGATTACAAACCAACGATGCGATTATTAGCATCAAGATACGTTTGGCCAAAAATGCAATCTGATATTAGAACTTGAAATCATCATTGTCAGAAATATCAACAATCAAAGATAAGCCATCATACCAAGACCCCTCTTGGAGATATTCCAAAAACTGGGCGATTCAAAACCATTCACATTGATCTACCCCCAGTAAACAATAAGAGATTAATCCTTACGTCGTGTGGAGAAGCCATTCCAATTAACGAAATCTCAAGTACTAACGTGGTAACAATAATAAATAGAGAATGGATAAGTAGATACGGTTTACCTAAAGTTATTATCAGTGATCAAGGGTCACAATTTTAATCTATCTTATATAACAACTTTAACAGGAATATGGACAACGAACATGGACGAACCACAGCATACCATCCTTAATGCAATTGGAAGGTGGAAAGATGGCACAGAAGTCTCAAGAACTCGCTCAAGGCTCATGCGACAGACGCAAATAAAACATGGGCTCATGACCTCCCAACAGTACTACTAGGTTTACACAGCTGCTGCACCTCAGATAATTCACCATCAACAGCTGAATTCGTGTTAGGAACTAAACTCAGATTACCTGCCGATTTATCGATCACAACATCAGTTTGACGAAGACGAATCCAATACCCTAATCATCTACAATCCCTTACCAAAAGAAAGGAAGATAGATCCAAAACAAAGCAGTTCCATGCTGAAAGAGCTGGTCAAATGAGAGCCGGAACCCAATCTTTGAGGAGACTTATGTTGAATTTAATTAACTCATTCATATATGTCTCTCGTTTTTGATAAACTTAACAGAGAGTCCTGATGGATTATATTCTGAAATCCGGCCTCGCAGAGATTTTCCTGAATGCAATGGTCACTTTGTGAATAATCCTTTCAATGCCTGTGAGCGTCGTAAGCGGAGAACGCAGTTTCTTTTAAATTGAAGCTCATCAAGTCAAATCTTTGTTCAACTACAGCACAGGACAGACTTTGGATTTGCAATGATATCCATCGAAAATGAAATAAGTTTAAGCTTGATTATTCTCAATTGATCGACGCAAAGTGCGCCGGGTTCCTCTTTGATTGAAACATTAAATAACGTTAAAAATGAAAAATTTTTCATTTTTATTTGTTTTGGCTTTTAAGTAAACATTGACTATAAACCAATATAAACTTCAAATTTAGGGGCCATGATACCGAAAGTAACGCGACGGCTATGAAAGTATGTTTTTGGTTTTTGGTTTATGAATGACTTACCGAATAAAACAAGTTTCAAAGTAATATTCAATGCAATTTCAAATTTATTTTTATACATTTGATAAGAGGGGTATTTCAAAACAATAAAATAACTGACTTGTCATCATTCAGAAAAAATTGCAACACATTTTGTTGATTGTTCAAAATTGCAATATCTAATGGAGATTGTCCGAACATATCATCAGAAAAAATGGCTCCACTATCCCACAAACATTGAACGACTTGTAAATGTCCTTCAGCCGCAGCTTGATGCAAAGCAGTTACCTAATTATTCACATGAAATTGACACCGATGGAAATATTTTAACTTTCAATTGATCATGCAAATTAACGTTCATCTCGTTTGATAGCAAATATTCAACTATTGGTAAACATCCACTCCACGCCGCAAACATTAAAGTATTTCTACCGAATTTATCTCTAAAATGAGTAATTTTTTTACATACTAAAAATTTATTATCACTTCGATACTGCCACAAAATAATATAAATCTGAAAACGATATTTATGGAAGCAAAAAGAGGCAATATTAATGACAAAAATATTATATATTAAAATTTCATTTATTTTTCGATTATACGCCAATATTTTTTGTAAATTTTAAAATTAAAGAGAATTCTGATAGCTTTCATATAAATAATATAATTTCATAAAATTTTCTATCAATGACGTGATAATTCTAATTAATACAAACCAAGACAAATTTATTAATTATTATTATTTATAATATATTCGCACTGAGAATACAAAAGTGCATTGTGTATTATCGATATTTATTATTGATATTAATTATTAAAAAAGCAAAACTTACGTCGTAAGGGGATTTGTGTCTGTCTCGATCAAAAACTTGAAAATTTCATAATTTCCATTTTCAGCTGCAATGTGAATTGCAGAACTTTCATTGATATCTCGGTAGCTTTCCGACTTCCTGCTTGAATCCAATAACAATTTCACAATATCCAAATGTCCCTTTCTAAATTTGATGGTTAATTTCTAAAATCGGATCAATTTTACTCTGCAGCAATATGCAAAGGCAAAGAATCGTTTTCGGCAAAAATATTTGGATTTGCACCGGCTTCCAAAAGTACTTTGGTAATCTTAAATACAAATTTTCAAAAATTGATAAGTAATTAAAATTTTTTTTAGAAATTTTTCATTGGGTTTTTTCGCAGAATTAAGATCTGGAGTTCATAAAAAAACGATTTTCATATATTAAGTCAATGAAGTCAAATTTAAAGATTTTTCTCACAGTTTTAATCATGTCTTTTGACTTAATAATCATAAATTAGCAGCACTTCATCGACAGTCAAATCAATTTTATATGGTTAAGGAACATATAGGGTAAGAATTCATAAATGATCTCATCAAAACATGCTTCGTAATATTACCTAGTTAAATCCTTTAATTTTGTTTTATGATATTTCATTTTTTTTTCATTAAAACAATCACAAATTGTAATTTCTAATGTAACACAAATTTTCAACATTGCCTTGTTACTTCTTTGTGTTACATAAAGAAAATTAATTTTTTTATTTATAATCATAATGAAAATAAATAAAATATCAAAATAGATCATAAGAGAACAAAACAATAATTGATTTTACTAATATTAATTATTGATTATGCATAAAATTTTAATAATATTTTTCATTTGGCCACATAAAGTGTTTTCATACATTGTAAATACATAATTTGTTAATCATTTTTATTATTTAATAATGGAAAAATTCAACATGAGAATTCGGCATTCGGTATTTTTACCTTCACTAATAACTAATAATAACACCATTCAAATTATTAATTATAAGATTTGAAAAACAAATTTTATATATTGTCAGAAATTTGTTAATTGATACATAATATATCAGTGGGATCATTGTAATAATAATTAATTACTATTTCGTCATTTTATATAAAATGTCCTCAATAACTAAAAAAGAAAAAAATAATATTTATTACGAACATATACATTATTAAAACCAAACTAATGTCAATAAATATTAATTGAAACCTCTACATTTATTATAACCACTGATATAGTACAATAAATAACTATATATTAATTATACTGCAATTAATTTTTGGAATTTCAGTGATAATAATTACTACTAATCTTCCTATGATGAGTAGAAATGGAAATTCAGTTACTACACGGATATTGTAAATACCGGATATGTCTAATAATTACATTAGGACTCATTATTTTCAGTGTGACTAATTTGATGTAAGGTAATGATAAATTTATATATATATATATATATATATATATATATATATATATATATATATATATATATATATATATATATATATATATATATATATATATATATATATATATATATATATATATATATATATATATATATATATATATATATATATATATATATATATATATATTTTCATACATTTTAAATGCATAATTTGTTAATCATTTTTATTATTTAATAAGGAAAAATTCAACATGAGAATTCGGCATTCGGTATTTTTACCTTCACTAATAACTAATAATAACACCATTCAAATTTGTTAATTGATACATAATATATCAGTGGGATTGTAAGATGATATAATAATTTCCAAAGAATTACTTACATAACCAGGTCACTAGACCTTTATATCTATTGAATGATGCGGGAATGCTTGTATAACTAAATTAAGTAAGTATGTTTGTCTTCTGTGTCAACAGTATCACTTAAACTAATAATTCTCCCTTTTGTAGATTACGCAATTCAATGTACTATAAATAGTATAACGATTGTGTGTTACGTTTAGATTTTTGTAGTGAATAAATATTTCTGTGAAACTATGTCTTTTTCTAACATGGCGACCACGCCAGGACTCCAGAACTATATCAAGCCACCTAATCAATTGCTGCCAAATGGTGATTTAGAAATTTTTATTTTGGAATTGAAGAGATTTTTCGAATTCACTCAACAACCGCAAGAAACTCAAGAAATTTTTACCAAGGCCTTTCTGTCGGTAGAGTTGATCCAGAAATATGAAGAAGTACAGAGCGATTATTCAGGCTATGAAGAAAGATTAAGAAAAGCGTTCGAGCCAAGGAAAAATCTAGCCATGGATCTAGACGCAGCTTTAAGATATCGAAAAGGAAATGACTCGTGCACCGAATTTTTCAATAAAGTGGAAAAGCTCGTCGACAATGTTCTTCGACACAAATTAACAAAACCGGCATTAATGTTATTTTTAATGCAGAATGCAATGGAAGATATGGAAACAAAAAAGAATTGAAATTAAGAGAAGTTAAATCAGTAGATAAGGCCAAGGAAGTGATATCAAGAATGGAAGAAATTCAAAAAGAGCTTTCAAGTGAGCAATCATTAGCTTCTCTACATGAAAATAAATCATATGCGGAGACAGTCAAAAGTCCGAGAAAAACTCAGTTGTACCAACAGAATAAGACGCCAATATTTTCTAACTCTAGAACCAATGAGGCCGCGAACTTCAATATGCCAAATAAAAGTGACTGGAAGAACGGGACCAGGCGATTTAAACTGGAGAAATGTTTGGCGTGTGGAGAGCAAGGACATATTCGAGCAGAATGCCCAAACGTAAAATGCTCTCAATGTTCCAAAAATGGTCATTTCAAGTATCAATGTTGGGACATCAGAAGAAATTCAGTTAAAACAGAAGCATATTACAACGGAAGAAATTATGATAGAAACCAAAAACAATTTGGATCCAGAGGACAATATCAAAGCAGAAACCAATCTTCAGACAGAGGACCACATCGAAGACAATGCAATGCGATATACGACTACGAATACGAGGAAGGAGAGCTGATTCAACAGGATGACATGCAAAAAGATTGCGAACAGCTAAAAGGGGAGGCTCCAGTTTCAAGGGAGTTGCTAGGAGCCATAAATTGGTTTAAGTAAGTATATTGTTGACACAGAATGTTTGAATTTGAATGCTTGTGATTTCAAGATTTCCGTAATGAATGAATTTAAAGATGATTTAAAAATTAATGATGTAATTATGAATGATTGTGAATGTTTTGACTTTGAAAATTATTTTGAATATAGTTTTTATGAAATTAATAACAAAATTGATAAGATTATGAGTATCGATATAATTAATAATACAGTTAATGAAAATAAAGAAAGACCTTTTGCACCTAAATTCGTTTACGAAAGAATGAATGGCAGACCTAGTGTAGGTATTTGGCTGGAAAATAAAATAAAAGTTGATTGTCTTTTGGATACCGGGGCTAGAATAAACGTGATTAGCGAAGATGTTGTTAGTAAATTAAAGATGCGTGATAAAATAGGGGAATCCAATATTATGGTTACATGTGCAAACGAGAGCACACTTAAAATCATAGGAACAATATTACTAAAAGTGAGAATTTCGGGATTAGAATTGGTAATAAGATTCTTTGTGGCAAATAAGATTAACCCGAGCGTAATTGCAGGCGTAGAAATGATGAATTGTTTTGATATTAAATTACAGGCAGTAACTAAAGTAAAATTAAAAAATCAATTAATGAATTTAGAGGAAAACAATTTGAAAGGAATTATCGACCCAACGATTAATAAATTACTTAAAGAATTTTCGGATATATTCATGAAAAATAAATGGGATGTAGGAAAAACACAGTTAATTAAACATAAGATAGTTACTAGAGGTAGCCCAGTGACAATTAATCCTAGACGTCAGCCGATTCATATTGCTCACAAAATACAAGACATGCTAAAAGACATGGAAGAAGCAGGAATTATAAAAAAATGTGACTCGGTGTGGAATAGCCCATTGGTATGTGTGTTAAAAAAGAATAAATCAGATATTAGAATATGTTTGGATTTTCGGGCACTAAATGCAATTACGGAGAGACCTCGATTTCCAATACCAAATATTGAAGAGATGATGGATATCCTAAATGGAGCACAGATATTTAGCACTATCGATCTTGGTAATGCTTATTATCAAGTGGAATTAGAAGAGGAATCAAAAATAAAGACTGCATTTTCAACAAAAGATGGTCAATATTGTTTTAACCGAATGCCTTTTGGAATTGCAGCTGCTCCAGCAACTTTTCAAAAATTAATGACTCAAGTTTTGGGTGATCTTAATTGGAGAGAAGCAATTGTTTATTTAGACGATATCCTTATATTTGCAGATAATGAAATCGAACATAAAAAAAGACTAGAAAGAGTTTTTCGAAAGATTCAAGAGGCTGGTTTGAAAATAAGCTTAGAAAAATGTTGTTTTAACAAACTAGAAATAAAATTTTTGGGACACATTATAAATAAAAATGGTATTAAGACAGATTATGAAAAGATAAAAGCAATGCAAGAATATGAAAAACCAAAATGTATTAAACGTTAAGGAAGCTTTCTAGGCTTAACAAATTATTATCGAAAATTTGTTAAAGATTACGCCAAGTATGCAAGACCATTAGAAAGGTTATGTGGGTCTAACAAAGATAAACTTATATGGACTGAAGAATGTGAAACAAATTTCAACACGCTAAAGAAAGCGTTAACGTCTACCCCAGTACTAGGATTTCCGGATTTACGAAAAACCTTTATTTTAGATACAGATGCTAGTTTCGATACGATTGGGGGAGTGCTTTCGCAGTTGAGTAGTAATGGACAAGAACAAGTTATTGCATATGGATCAAAGACAATGAATAAGCACGAAATCGGTTACTGCATTACGCGAAAGGAATTGCTTGCAATCTATCATTTTACTCAGCATTTCAAACACTATCTATATGGAAAAAGATTTACTTTAAGAACCGATCATAAAGCTATAACCTTTATGATAATACAAAAAAGCCAATTACAGCACAATTCCAGACATGGATTAACTATTTAAGTGGGCTAGATATCAAATTAGAATACAGAAAAGGAGAATTGCATGCTAACGCAGATGCCCTATCAAGGAAAGACTGTACTTCATGTAGTCAGTGCCAAACAGTTCATGAAAACGCCAAGGTAGATAAAAATAAAACTAAAATATAGACCAAGAAATAAAAGTAAATAATGAAGGTGTAATTTTTAATATACATAAAGACTTATGTCACGCAGGGGTAAAAAAAATTTACGAATATGCACGGAAAAATATGAAAATGAAAATTAGTGAAAATGAAGTTAGAAGAGTGATTGAAAATTGTGAACAGTGTCAGAAACGGAAGACGTGGACAAGACGAACAAAAGAACCGCTGATTAAACAGAGTACAGATGAAGTTTTCAAAGAGATATTTATTGATTTCTGTGGACCATTTAAGAAAACAATTCATGGAAAACAATATATTTTAGCTATAATTGATCAATTCAGTAGGTATATATCATTGACGGCAGTTGCTCATCAGGATGAAAGACGACGGCAAAGATTTTAAGAGAAAATTGGATTTTGAAATTTGGTGCCCCTAAAATAATTCACTCCGATAGAGGAAAAACATTTGAATCTCAACTCCTTTTAGAAGTGTTGAAAACGCATCATATTACAATAATATATTCAAGCCCATATCATCATAGTACAAACGGTTTAGTTGAGAGGCAATTTAGAACTATAAGGGATGCAATTGCAATTACGTTAAAAGACAAACGGCATAAAGATTGGGCAGAAATATTGCCAGATGTGGAATTTATGTTAAATGCTACGATACAGCAGACAACCGGATTTTCGCCCTCTGAAATAATATTTGGGCGGAATATTTGTAGACAATGGATGGAAAAAGAGAATTTGGATATACAAAATAATGATGCTAATAATCGGAGAAGGGAGATCGTGGAGGGAATTAAACATAAACAAAACATAGAAAAGAATTTAATTACACAAAATTATAGGAATTTTGAAGTTGGAGACCAAGTATTGGTTAAAAAAGAAAATACTAGAAAGATGGATGAACGTTATGAAGGGCCTTATGAAATAACTGGAAAACGACATGACAGAAGCTATGTTCTAAAGAATAAGCAAGGCAAAGAAATAATTCGAAATGTAGAATGGATCAAAAGTTTTAAATGGAGGGGGATGTAAGATGATATAATAATTTCCAAAGAATTACTTACATAACCAGGTCACTAGACCTTTATATCTATTGAATGATGCGGGAATGCTTGTATAACTAAATTAAGTAAGTATGTTTGTCTTCTGTGTCAACAGTATCACTTAAACTAATAATTCTCCCTTTTGTAGATTACGCAATTCAATGTACTATAAATAGTATAACGATTGTGTGTTACGTTTAGATTTTTGTAGTGAATAAATATTTCTGTGAAACTATGTCTTTTTCTAACAGGGATCATTGTAATAATAATTAATTGCTATTTCGTCATTTTATATAAATATATATATATATATATATATATATATATATATATATATATATATATATATATATATATATATATATATATATATATATATATATATATATATATATATATTTCATTTTCAACCCCTAAAACGTTATTTACTTAATAAAAACATTAATTTGCAATTATATAAAAAATTTAGTTAATATCTTTATAGATTTCCCAAATTGAGTTTCGTGGCGTTTATGGACAACGGAATGAAAAGGATTTGAAAAGGATTATTGAGGTCAATCGTAACATAGAATGTGTCCTCGATTAGGACTTCAGTCGATTTAGAATATCTAAATTTACAATACGTAGATATATTAAAAGCAATATAGATATATTTGTGTTTAAAAAAATTATACTTTGAGAATATTACCACGAGTAGTTAAAAATTTCTTTTTTGTTATTAATAAAGTAATAAACCAATAAAACATAAATTTATAAACACGAAAATGCAAGTAAATTAAAATAACTATTGAGAAAAAATAAAATCATTTCTCTAATTAATGTTAAATGTATGGTGCAGATTAAAAATAAAAAAGAAATGACATATAATTTTAAAATTAATTAGATAAAGAAATAGCAACAAATATAAAATAATAAATTATTATTAATAATACTTTGAAATTGCCAACAGATACTGCATAGTGCAAGGGACTTTTATCAGCAATGTCTTGAGAATTGATAAGCTCTATTTTTTGGATTTCAGAGATATTCTAAATTATTAAAGTTATTGTAAAAAGTTCTCGTGATTTTTGCTAATGCAATATTTTTTAATTAAAATATGACTCTTTGTTTGAAATGACATTGTATCGAAGAAATGCTACATCCGTTGCCACGTCTATAATACATGTTGGTGTGAAAATCTATAGATAAGTCATGATTTGTCATCAGCTATTTTCATGCAATTTATAAATTTGTTTTTTGAGGATATTTTGCAATATTAACCACTTAATGTACACATTTATTTTGAATTTTGTGTAATAATATAATAAAGAAAGTAATTCAAAAAAATTAAATAATTAAACAATTCAAACAACACGTTATAAACACGCTATACGTAAATATCATAAGTAAATATAATGTTCGCCCGTCTATGTCACGGGCGCGTACAAAATTGCCAGTAAGATGCGCCCGTATATGTCACGGGCACGTACATTAAAAGGTTAAGTAAGTTTAATAAATTTTAAAATTATATTTTATGTTTTATATTATTAGCCACATTTTTTATTTTATTTATCTATTTTTGGCTAAAATATTGAATATTTATTAAATTAAGTTTTTAGGTTTTTGTGATTTTTTTTAAGATTTTCTCTTTAAATGTGTTTTTTAATATTAAGATAAAAGAACACTTTGATATTCATCTTCATCATTTTCTGTTTTTTCTTTTTATTTTTTCGGCAACTCATTTTATTTAAAATTGAGCTCAGCAGTGTGTTTGACATTAAATTCATAATTTTAATCTGCCAATTTTTCCCCGAATAATACAATTTTTAAAAGTTTTTATTCCATGAAATATGTTCACATATCGAAAGTTTGCGTGCATTTAATTTAATTTTTTTATCATTCAAATATCTATAGTTTATTACATACAGCATTAAATTTTAACACACAGGTANTATATATATGGAGCTTAATCAGCATTCGACATAAGTGGGGTCAAAAATCGGTACTTCACCACGTTGCCACTTAGTTAAAAAAATAATAGCGTTATTAGACATGGTACTCTTCAAAACAAGCATAAATTCAATAGAACACTGGTTTGCAAATGCATCTTTTAACAGTTATCCTACAAAGTTAGATTAATACAAATACTAAAAATACTGAAAAAAGTTTGGTTGAATATGTTAAAGTTTTTTTCATATTTTGAAATGAACGACATTCATTTCATGTACGGCAAACACGGCAAAAGACGATTATATAAAGAAGCTTTCCCAAATTACAGATGCCCAAGCAGGTGAATGTTTAGAAAAATTTACGTGATACTGAGAAACCACGATTAGTTAGAAAACATAAATTCAATAAAACCATTTTACAGATGGTTGAAGAAAATCTTAAAACATAATACTGAAAGATTGTTATGAAAACACATATATCAAGGCATCTCACCATTTGTAACATTTTACATCAAGACGGTTTGCATATTCAACGTAATCAAACACTTGTAAAGCAAGGATAACTTTTTGTCAATGGTTCGTTAATAATTGCTCTCAGGATCCACAGGTTTTTATCTTAAATTTTATTTACCAATGAATGATCTTTCGCTAGGGACGGTATCAAAAATTGCCTTATATTTTTCCAAATATACTAACATGATGGATGAATTTATCTTCATTTTCTCACAAAAATGCGAGAATCTTTGAACGTGTTCGAGCTTCAATGGCGAAGTGTGCTACATAGTGTATTGAAATGAAAAGGAAACATCGAAAATATTTATTAGACAAAATTAATGTTAATATATTTTATAATAGTATTTGTATTAATCAAACTTTGATGAAATACTTTTAAAGGAAGCATTTTCAGATAATGTTTTATAGAATTTTATTTTTGTTTCGATGAGTAGTATACACCTAGAATTCGGAACCACTTTTCAAAACTTTCTATAAGAGCTAGGCCTAAGTTAGATATTATATATGTGACTTTTGTGCTGGAAATATTTTAAAATTTGTAGGTTTTTGTTTAAAGATTTTATGGAGTTGAAAAAATTCAATTAAGAGTTCAATTCAATATAGAAAAAAACTAACAGTTTAGTTTAAGCTTTTAAAAACGTCAAAAACAGGCTACTGTTAAATAGCGACTGTTTAATAAATATTTATATGTATAGAAAATCAAACTAATGTATCATTAAGATAAATTTGGTTCAATAACACATAAATCTGTTAAAAGATTCTTTGCATACCAACTCTAGCCATTATTTGAATTTACCTTCCAAGTTATTAAATCACATAAAATGTTGTGAGTTCAATTTGATCAACTTTTCAACTAATTTAAATTTGATGTTAAATCAAATTGAAAGTTATTCACACTTTATATAATCAATTAATGAGACTAAAACGAGAAGATTTAGGAGAAAGATTTTTCATTGATAAATTCATAAATTTATTGAAGCATTTCGATATTCGAGATTAAGTTGCAATATCATCACTATATTTGAAAAATATTCTTTAAACAAGTAAATGATAATACAAGCTTTTTATATAGTTTTCAAAATTAATAGATAATGACCAAAATCACTTGACAAAGACATGTGCCAAAAATTCGTGAATATCAAAAGAAGCATCGATATCTTTACTGATTCATAGTCAATCTTATTAATAAATTGAAAAGAAATCAGATGTGGAAATTGAAAAAAGTTCAGGAAATAAGGAAAAATGCGAGATATTTTGAACGTGTTCGATCTTCAATGGCAAAGCGTGCTAAATGATATTGAATAAAAATTAATTCTTATATTTATAATCGAAAATTATTTCATTTTATTAAATACTTTGCAGCAAGACGTATATTATCATTTACTTGTTTAACATTTAATTAATGCTGTTACCATGAAATCATCAATATATATATTCTGTCATTTATTATCATCTTACATATATTCGGATCTGGAAAATTTTGTATTTTTTTGAAACCTTAACATAAATGTCGATCTTTGAGTATAAACCTCTCGAATTAGGAAAAATGTATTTAAAATATAGATAGTAAGTGATTAGAATAGTGACCATGTGTAGGTTAATTTAAGGGTACTTTAAAGTCAAAAATACCGAGGTTAGATCAACGTGAGAACAGAGTTTTATGTAAGTCAATGAGCTAAAAAATACGTAGATCATCGGCTAAGGCTCATGTAATTCTAAATGTTTCCTATTTATAAGCTCATTGACTCAGCGCTTGGTTCTGGTTATACCATATATTTGTACATTAGTAGAATGATGAAAAATTAAAATCATAATCTCGGATATTCAAATCAGCCTTTTCAATGATTAATAATTTAATAATTTCCGAAAGATTTTCTGAAGCGGTTATTTCTGCACATGCAAGTAAGATTGGAGTTTGAAAATCTTTGTTGAACAGATTAATATTGGCGCCGAATTTTAACAAAACTTTAACCATATCCAATACGTTGTTAATAATAGCACTGCAAAACATCATCACTTAATAATTCATATATAGGAAACCCACTTGATACAAAGCATAAATGCTTTATTCAAGTTAGAGAAGTTGATTAACCTTATAAACACCGCAAATTATTTGTACGACCGTGCACTATCAGCTGAAAAATTTCTACCAAACATTATCTAAAAACATTATGTCACTCTAAATATTCGATCTTAGCTAGTAAAATGAGAACAAAATCAAACCCGCCTACGAACTCATTTGATAAGAGTGATGTGGCATGCACGGAAACACACAACTGATTAACTGAGAGAGCCAATAATTAGAGAGCTAATAATTAAAAGAATACTATACACTAATGGGAAAAGTAAATCCTAATAATGCATCATATGTCTTCTTTGTTATATGAGAAAAGTATAAGTTGTCAGTGGGACTCATATTCACAACTCATACGGTTTGTATTATCAACATATAATCGCCACTAAAATCAACACAGTTATCCTATGCTACATTTTTAACAGTAATTCTGAATGGACTTGGTGGTTTATTGGAGAAAGTTCTTAGGGATAATATATCGAATAATTCTTATTATAATTACATGGGCATTTGGTAGCCGATTTCATTCTACAATCTTGAAACGGTACTAGAGAATTTTAATCAAAATTACAAATTTAAAAAATTCGTGTACAATTCAAGTTATATAAGACCATAATAGTGAATGCGCCTCTCAAGCACCGTTCGAGTTGAAGTATAGAATATGGTGGCGTTTGAGTGCAAAGGGTTCCTACAAAATTCCTACGATTACGTGTATTTCTAAGTGGAATCTCCAAAGAATTTTTTCTCTAAATTTAATAAACATCGTTTTAAATATAAGTTTTAAATAATAAGTGCTTAGTATCAAATGAGCTGTAATATTAATAATAAATTCATATTACTGATGAAGAGGTGAATTCAAATCATTATCAGTTGCATTGATAGTATTATCCGAAAATTTAATTATTTCGAATAATTCGGGATAATTTATTATGGAAGCTGTAGTGAAATATCATTTTTCCCATCAGCCTTAACAATATCAGTGATTAAAATGATTTTCAAATAATATCATTAATTTATGAGAACTAAAAATGAAAAAATATTTATAATGTATATACAATATTGTTTTGGTATCAACAAATTGTAAATGATATCAAATAAAGTATGAGACTGCAGTGAGTTGTATTCTATCATGAATCTAGCTGATATTTATAGCTGATACTTATAAAAAATTCAAATAAATCATTTAAAAATTTTAATATCAACATTTAAAATGACAAATTTAATTCTCAATTATATATCAATTTTCAAAGTGATTTAAGAACTCCTATAATTTATTCCGTGCCTTTTTAAAAAATACATTTCTTTTTTCTCCCCTATTACTTAATCCCGTATACGCAAAATGCTTTACAAGTTTACATTATCGAATGAATTTTATCATACTTGTTTAGTATTTATATCCACAGAGAAATCCAGACATATTTTAATTATCTAAAGTGATTTAAAATAACATCTAAAATATAACTTAAAATTTACATTAATATTTTTATTCTGAACTGCGATGGAAAGGCAACACTGTCCATCAATATCTTTTTCATCAAGTACTTTCTTGATATTGATACCTTTTTCTTTGACTAAATTTTAATTTATTATTTATATATTTTAAATAATAATCAGAGCATATATTTGCATAATAATAATATTAAAAACTTAAATAAAATTCCTACTTCAATTAAATTTCAATAAATTTTACAGCATGATTTTCACTGTCAAATTTGAATTGTAAAAATTTGAATTTAAACTATCGTAAATATGTAATATTTAAACAAATGACAATATCATGTACCTAACGTTTTTACTAAAATATTTTTTTATAGGAAAGTAACAAGATATGCGGTTCAAATTAAAAAGTATAGTATATAATACAACATCTTGAAAATTAATTTATAAAGTAAAATATTTGAAATTTCGACCTGATTTTAGGTAATAAAAATAAATAATATAATGTGAATAAATGAGTGAAAATTGATTTAATGTTTTGACGAGCAATATGATTAATTCAATAAAATTTGAATAAAGATTAAAAATAAATTTTACCTACTCTCTGTAAAATATATTTAAGGAAACTGATATTTAGCTGCCAAGTAGAAATATAGCTAAATTTAAATGAATTTAACATTAATTAGTTTTTCTTGTTTTTCGAATGATGATTTTACTATGACTACATAAGTCTTTGACCTCGATACACCAAATTATTTTACTTTTGACAAGCTATTTTTGACATTCTTATCTAATTTTCTTTAACCCCCTAATTATTAATATGTAACGTTTTGATTGCTAAGGGATCAGTGAGCTCAGTTACCAAAATACTCATTACCAATTCTTCTTTCCATGTTTTTAAATTCTTGATTTATTATGAAATTTCTAGATCAACGGTCAACTTCGTCATAGGAAAATTATTTTCATAATTATAATAATAACAAATAGAAATCCTGACAAAGACCATTCAAGTGTAATAAATTGATATAAATATATTAAAATTTAAAAAAAAAAATTGGGCAAAGACTACTAAATAAGTTTGTTGTTTGATCAGCACAATTTGTTACGTAATATTTCTTTGTTTAAACTGAATGAGTCGCATCTCTTTGTTACGTAACATTTCTATGTTATGTAATATACATTTGTTACATAATATGTCTTTATTATATAATAAGTCTCTATTTGGTAATATGTCTTTGTTGCATAATAGTTCTTTATCATCTGGTATGTCTTTGTTATGTAATGTCTTTATTACGCAATTTTTAAAAATTTAATTTTTTTTTAAATAAATTTAAAAAATAAAAATACCACTACCACAGTAGTGGGGGGCGATGTATGACGCGATTTCCTTTATGATGTCATCGATTACGTAACAGTTCATTGTTCCGGATCCATAGATTACCCTACTACTAGTAGGGTATTGGGTAGACCCAGGAACAAAGAACTACTACGTAATCGATGACGTCACAACGGAAATTACACCACCCCATCCCCTACCCCGGAAGATGGGGTATTTTTTAAAAAAAATTTAAATTCTTTTTTTTTTTAAATTTTTTTTATTTAAATTTTTTTTTAATTTTTTTAAAAATTTACATAATAAAGGCATAACGTAACAAAGACATATAACATAATATGGGCATATTATGAAACAAAGACATATTACATAACAGAGAACTATTAAACAACAAATAT
>CAUHTR010006431.1:0-18482 GCA_959609185.1 Schmidtea polychroa
ATTTGTTTAGATATGTGCATATTTTATGTCTTATTATTGGAGTTCCAGATTGCGGCCTGACGAAGATTGTTTGTACAATTGAATATATCGAGTTTATGTTGAATTTATTGAGTTGGCGTTTCTCTATTATTAAATCATTGCCACGTTTTTTTGATTATTTATTTAATAATTATGCTTCTGCGGTTCCAGTTCAAAAAATTGCTGAGAAAATTTATTTATTAGAAAAATGGAACTGGACATTAGTTTTTTTAGAAACTTGTCTAAGAATGTATGATTCTCTTTCATTTTTAAAATGAAACTGAGTAATTATCTTTTAACGGAAGATATTACTTCAATCCATCGGAAAACGTTACGTAGAACTTTGGAAGCACAGAAGAAAAAGAAGCGGATTTTGGATGATGAATTAGTGGGAATAGAAGCGGTTTTGATCAGGTTGATTGGTGATTTTCGTTTTCAATATTGTATCAAATGGTGTATCAATTGCTCTGAGTTACAATTAAAGCATAAGTATGATTCCCATATTAAAAAGTTGAATAATTTAAGAAGATTGTTTGGTATTTATAAGTTTGATGTAAAGGAAACATTTTTAAATATGAGTAAAATTGTGTTGACACATGATGAAGAGCGAATTTTAAAATATGGTCCTAATCATGGTATTAAAAATCGTATTGACAAAACTAAACTGTGTGCTAAAATTGAAAGATTGTACTACAATATGTGCGTGTTTGATAAGAATATAGATAATAATTATGTAAAGAATTTGTTGAATGTGAGTACGATTGATTATATTAATAAAAATAAAAAACAAGATATAAAAGATTTTTTGATCTTGAAGAATTTGGCTAAAAAGGATATTAATGTTTGTAAATATGATAAAGGTAATGGTTTGGTTATCTTAGACCATGATGTGTATGTGAATAAATTGAACGATGTTTTGTCATCTCCACAGTTTGTTAAAGATGGTAGTTGTCGAAAAAATGGGAAGTTGCCTCCTCTGAAAGATGAACTAACTTTGATAAAAATGTTAAACAAATTGTCGGATGATAAAAATATTGATATAGATTTGGTGAAATTCCTAAAACCGAAAGGATCTCAACCCGCAAAGCTTTATGGTCTTCCAAAAGTACATAAAGCAGGTATGCCTATGAGACCAGTGTTATCGATGGTAGGAACCGCTCAATATAAAATTGCCAAATTTTTGGATGGGTTATTAAAACCGTTAATGGCGTCTGAGTTCGAATGTAAGGATAGCTTTGAATTTGCTTCATTCATTGCTGCACTGAAGAAAAGTTCTGATGATGAAGTGATGGTTTCGTTTGATGTGTGTAGTCTTTTTACTAATGTTCCATTGGCGGAAACGATTGATTTATGTTGTGAAATGTGGAATAATAATGAGTCTGAACATAAGAATGTGGATAAAATTGCTTTTCGCAAATTACTTGAATTTTCAACGTCGAATGTTAACTTTTTGTTTAATAATGAATGGTATAAACAAGTGGATGGTGTTGCTATGGGTTCTCCATTAGCCCCAACTATGGCTTCTATTTTTATGTCTAGTTTGGAAAAGAAAATGTCTTCATGCCATCTTGTTAAACCTAGTGTGTACAAACGATATGTGGATGATATTTTTTTGGTGTTTGAGAGGCGTGAACATGTAATGCCGTTTTTAAATTTTATGAATGATTTGCATAAGAATATTAAATTCACATGTGAGGAAGAAAAAGGGTCATCGATTGCGTTTTTAGATTTACTCATTCAACGCAAATCGAAACATTATGAGACTGAAATATATAGAAAGTCGACGGATACTGGTTTATATACAACGCCTGATAGTTTTTGTGAGTTTAAATATAAAAGGAATATGGTGAGAGGATTAGTGTTTCGTGCTTGGTCACTATCCTCCACGTTTGCTAATTCAGTAAAAAGTATTGATGTATTGGTTGAGTTGTTACTTAAAAATGGCTACTCTAAATCTTTTCTTGAGAAGATGACAAAAGTGACTGTGGATAAGTTAATGTTTAAATCTGATAACGTTGGTATGCGTATGTCTGAATCTGAGGTACCTATTGATCCTGAGGAAAGTACTATGTTAAATTCGGAAAGTGACAAGAATCGATCCAATCGCATGGAGCCGAAATATGTGTTAGTATTGCCTTATTCGGAGGGTTTCAGAGAATTTAAACATAAAATTCTCAAATATGTAGACAAGGATCAATTCAGGATTGTTTCCACTTCTTGCAAAGTTAGCAGTATGTTTACTAGTAAATGTCCAACGCCAATTGGTTTGTGTTCTGAGCTTGTGTATCAATTTTCATGTAATGGGTGTAATGCCATATACATTGGAGAGACTGCCCGTCATCTCTGCACCCGAGTTCTTGAACACTGTCGACCAAAAGGATTGACTAATATTAGTAATCATGTTAGGAAATGTGTCAGTAAAAAAATAGGTATCTCTGATTTTAAAATTATTTCAAAAGGTTTAAGTAATTATTGGGAACGAGTAACTTGTGAGGCATTGTTGATTAGATATTTAAAACCAAAAATAAATGATCAAGTTGCCCGTTCCACGGAGATTTTGAATGTGTTTAAGTAATTGAAGGATGAAGGTTGGGAGTCTTGTTTGTGGTATAATTATGTTTGTGTTTTGTAAACTATGTAATTTTTTTAAATTTGTTAATTTTATGTTGAATGTTAAATGTTATTAAATTAAAATTTAATTTTAAAATAATATGTATGTGGGTTATATAAAATATGGTTTGGTTTTTTAAAATGTTTTTTTTGAAATATTTTTTTTTAAAATAAATTTTTTTTAAAAATTTTTGATACAGGTTGGAGATGATTATTATTAGTTAATTTGTTTAGATATTGCATATTTTATGTCTTATTATTGATTATCCAGATTGCGGCCTGACGAAGATTGTTGTACAATTGAAATATATCGCGTTTATGTTGAATTTATTGAGTTGGCGTTTCTCTATTATTAAATCATTGCCACGTTTTTTTGATATTATTATTATTATTATTATTATTATTATTATTATTATTATTAAGTTTTAAAACGAATTTTATATTAAGTATATAAAAAGTTTATAAATAAAAATTTGTATTATGTCAATATCGATTTGAATAACAATATAATAAGATTGTTTAAATATTGTAATAAAAATAAACAATTTTTGAAATAAATTAAATTTAGTCTTATAAATATTTTATTATTATATTTAGCATCATATATACAATGAAAAGTTCTGTGATTATTTCTAATTATTTGACTTTCATAAAAATATGTTAATATTTTATATCAGATTATTGTTTTAATTAAGTGTTAAAATCATGCATTCAATTTGAATATAAATAAATAATTTTATTTTTAAAGAAATTTTATAGTCAATTTTTATTGTTTATAGATAAACTAACGAATTTACTTATATTTTAAAAGGATCAAGAAATATTGTTCAAAATAATATAAAATGAAAAGAAATAGTTTCGCGTGGTTATATATATTAAAAAAATAAGAAAGCAGGAGATAGTCAATAAAAGGCTTTAGAGAAGAAAAAAATTTAAATTGTAACTTTAATAAGTGTATTTATGCATCAGAAAGGATGTAAACATGGATGCAACAAAAATAGAGTACATAAGGAGTTGTTAAATATAAAGCATGATAAAATATATATTTTACATAATATTCAGATAAACACAAAATCGGGAATTGAATTAACTTATTTAACCAATCTAATTAATTCTATGCAACAAATATTTTCGCTAGTCTTTACCAAATCTTTACAAAAGTAAATATATAACAATAAATATATGAAAATAAATATATGAAAATAAATATATGAAAATAAATATATAAAAATAAATATTTAAAAATAAATATTTGAAAATAAATATATAAAAATTAATATATCAAAATAAATATATGAAAATAAATATACGAAAATAAATATATAAAAATAAATATATGAAAATAAATATATGAAAATAACACTTTATAATGTCAAAGACAAAAGTTTATGTTGCACATAATTATTTTTTTGGTCTTTTTTCAGAATGAAAATAAATGAAATATCATCTAACAAAGTAAACAGATCAAAGATGACAAAAAATATAATAAAATATTATCATAAATTTTTTAATTTTTCCATTTTTAAATTAAATTCTTAATTCTTAATTAATTAATTAACTCTTTATGAAATAGATTGCCAAATATTGTTCCTTTTAAAAACTAGTCTTTGAAATGTTTTTCATCGGGCATCATAACCCTTCTATCAACAATCAAACTGTCATTTTACAAAAAAAAATAATTTCATTTTGTTTAAATGATAAAGAAAAGTCTAACTACATTAAATTAATATATAATAAATTGTAGGCCAAATAAACTGTTTATTTTGATTTAAAAGTTTAACAATATTTTTGTTATATTGTTAGTCAGTGTAATTTTGTACAAAAAGAGCCTCTTAAAATAAAATTAATTTCGTTTTAAGTACGTTTAGTACCACTTGATTTTTGCTAACTTTTTATTTTTTGCACATTTTTGATGTAGTAATAATTTTAAAGGCGGCATTTTTTTAATTGTGTTAATTTAATTTTAAATTGTTTTATTTTAATTTGTTTTAATTAATGCTTCGATTTTTCCTAAAGTTTTCAACAATTTACAGAGGATTGATTTTAGCTTTATTTTGAAGCTATATTTTTAATAAAAAAATTGCAAAATAAATTATTTTTTAAGCTGTAGATTTCCGCCATTCAGATTAAGAAATGAATTCCTTTAATTTTCAAACAATCTGTAAAAAAATCGTTCAATTTTTTTTCAATCAAAGTTGTTTTGTTGAATTTATTTGTTTAAATATACTCATTCAAAAGCACTGTACAATAGAACTTCGTAGGCATATGTTTTAATGTGAAAGGTATAATTTAAAGACGTTGGATAAAAGATGAGTGAGAATAGAATTTTGTTTTAAACAAATTTCTAAATTTACTTTTTATACAAATTTTGTAATATTATTTCGTTGAAATAAAATCACTTGAATAATATATTCCTTAGCGTAAAGCTCAAATAATAGCTATATTTCATTACGACTGTAAATATGTATGAACTAATTAAAAATTTAATAGTCAATGCGAAAGTAAATTTTGACGAATATTCATGAAACGTCAACGTCAACGAAGTAAAAAGAAATTAAAAATCTGATAGAAAATCCCGAGATTCTGAAGTGTCAAATGAAACTGAGTTGTGGAGAAAGGGGTTTCCTTCCCTTACAAAAGGATTCAATAAACAACCTTGAGATTTCAGCAGCTTCATGTTCTGGTTGCAAAATATTTTTACATATAGGAAAGAGTTCGTCGTTGAGAGAAAATGACTTAAAGATTTTATGACTGTAGCAACTACTCTAGAAAAATACAGACACGTGAAAGGAATACCTGTTTCGACTTTTGTAGTTTATACAAACATTCAGTGTTGAAAACTCAATTATATTTATTTTTAAATTATTGTAAAATTCTATTTTAAAAACAATGCCTAAAATTTATTAATTTAGTAAAAAAAATTTATTTTATTTTTTGAAACCCCACCTAAACAAATATATAAATACATGATTTTAAAATTTATTTGTTGAAAGAAAAACTGACAATGCCTAAAAATTGGAAATTTTATTTGAATAGCTAATCGGAAGCCGGTTTCGACATTTTCAAAAATTAGTTGATTTTTTTTTCTGAATTTTTATTTAAAAATACCCAATTAGCAAAAAAAAATAAATTATAAAATACTTTTTGTACAAATATTTATACCAAATTATATTTATTTATTTTTCTAACTTTATTGGAAAGCTTATTCGTAGTGTGCAAAAATTAATTTTTAAACCATTTAAAAATATTTAAAATATTTAAATTCTAACACATTTAAATAAAAACACATATTATATCATATCAACCCATTTTAAAATTATAAAATTAAAATTTTTAAATTAACTATTTTTAAAATATTTATATTTAAAATTTAATTATTTAAATAAGATTTTAAATTGTTCAGGTTTTTTCTCGCATGGACAAAACATCAGTTTATGGTCGAATGAAAAATGTTCTCGCTTCGCGTTTGTTTTAATGAATAAAATTATAGTTGCAATGAATTTTATTTGTTTAAATATAGGAAGCGCATAAACACGGATGTCATGTTTTTAATTTTTATTAGTACATAAAAAATAAGACAAATATTTTTAAACTTTTTAAAAAACTGCCTATGCTTGACAGTTTCAGTGATAGTTGGTATGAGGCGAGAGAATAAGACGACTACGGGTGAATCTGTTGACGAAGAGATATCAGACGATGCGGAAAAATATACTGAGGATTCTTAATTTCTAGATACAAGATGATAATATGTAAGAAATTCGAAATTTTCACTTTGATATTGTTGGTAAAAAAGTACAATTTCCTGCTGCCAACATTATGACATTGATTACAATTTTTACAAAGTTTGTGAATGACGAGATGTTAAATAATAAGCTTATTAAACATTTAATTATGCTGACTACAAGAGAAAGTAGAAAATCCATTTTAAACTTGCAAATTTTAATTAATTAAAAATGTTTGAGGATTTTGATTGTCAAATTTGACGTCCTTCTTTTCGAAAACCTTTTTCTTTTTTTATTTTTTCCGTTTTTCTCAATACATTGACAAACAGGCGATTTGTACAATGAACTGTAAAATGAAAATTTATATAAAATATTCGATTGAAAAAAACAAACATTTCTGAAAGTTTTTACAATTCCCCAGAGGAAATGTCAGTAGATGAATCTTTATTATTATTTAGAGGACACTTAAGTTTCAGAACTAACATGAAAAGAGGAAAAGCCTAATATGGTATGAAATTAGACGAGCTACGTTAAATTAAAGTGTACGTTTTAAATATCGGTATACACTGAGAGAATTTAAAATATTGAAATAATATACATTTTAAAAAGTGTGATAAAAAAATTCCAAAAAAATTACATGACAATTCAGAGTCATAAGGCGTGTTGTTCCCTGAATGGTTCCAGCTGGATGATCATGGGCAGTGTCTTGCGAGCTAAACAAGTGTAGCACATGATGTACTGATTCATTCTAATACAAAGTAAAGTTTTGCCTCTAAACATGACAAATACCAAGTTGGACTTAGTTCAAAGCAGGCGTGTGCCAAAGTATTACTGTATATTGCATTTATTTACATGTTGAAATTTCAATCTACTTTTTTTATTTTCCTTATGTTGATGAAATATGAAAGAGATCGCAATGAAAAGCTCAACAATTTTGGCAATTGAGTCAACCATTATCTTATCAGAGGTCATATGACAGGGTGACTAAAACTTTTAACCAATGAAAATTAAGAATCAAATTTTCTGCCATTTATACAGCTTACATTTGTAATTATTTAATTATTTTTAGTGTGAAAATAAAAAGTGAACCGACTTCTGGGTAAAACTATTGATAAGTTAGAATTTGATATAGTCATTGGGTAAAATTAAGTCTTTACTAAGTTTTCAATAAATCAACATTTCGGATTATTAGAACTTTGGTCTGGGAGTAGACATTTCCCACTCAAATCTACAACCTTGTATGGAATAAATTATGTTACAAGCAATTCCATATAGTTACGTTTTATATCAATTTTGTTACATGTATTTATTATAAAAACTAAATTTTTAAATTCAATAAATATTTCAAAATAAAACATTGCAATTTGAACAAAATTAAAAATAAATTTTCAACTGATTATTAAATTACATATTTTCTTCGTGTTAAGAAATTATTTAACATGATATTATTATTTTCTAATAATAAAAAAATATATTTTAGGAATAAATTTTTCAAATATATTTTAAAATCACAACAGTAAATGTTTTACAATTTTCGATATTTTTTTCATGTAACTCTTTATAATTACTGCAAAATTGTATTTGATATGTTTACATTCATAATTACGTGACGAATAATTTTCATGAGTAGACAAAAATGGATACATAATTTTTCAAATATTATTATTTTATGCATAGAATCTCTTTATATGATTTTTTTATTTTATGGAATTTTTTAGATTGAAAATTAGATTGGATTTAGTATAGTAAATAATCGTATATGATAAATAAATTTCTACAGGTGTTTATTTATCGTATTTCATGATGATAAAAAATATATAAATTAAACAAATATTAACTCAAAGACACCAAATAAACGAAATATATTAATTGTAGGGGATTGTGATTTATATAAAAACTTTAATAATAAGAAAGAATTTAAAGTGAGGTATTGGTTATTAAATCACCATCCCCTACAATTGACATTCAATCAGCAACGAATTTATTGAGATTATTAAATTATTACATCATTATCTATCCCGTATATAACTGCTAACATGGATTATTATGGCAGACTGATGATGAAAATAATTTCTTTGAAATATCTTTCGTTTGTTTGGCGTTTTCTAGTTTCTATTAAAAATGGGCCATCATTTTTTCGATATTTAATAAATATTGTATTTTTATAGAAAAAAATCCTCTTAGTTTATTTTATCCATGACAAAGAATCTTGGAACTCAGTGAAGTTTGAAATGATTACAAATTTGACTGTTAAAACTGCAATAAAACGAGGGATTGGTTTGAATGATTCAAAGGACATATTAATGAGTTATATTTTTTCAAATTGAATAAATATGGTCCTTATAAACTGTAGAGAAGACATTTATTAAATTTAATGCACTCAAATAAACTTTTGTTTTACTTCATTTTTACTCTTGATCAATGTTTGAAATATTTGTCATAAAATATAAACTTGCAGGTTGACTAAAAAATTGATATATAATAATTTTTCCATCTCCGTTTTCCATTATATTAAATTAATATTAGTATAAAGTGATGATTTCCTGGTAACAGCATTAATTAAATGTTAAACAAGTAAATGATAAGGATTATTTTTATAATCGATAATTATTTCATTTTATTAAATATATACTTTGCAGCAAAAGGCTTATATTTTTATTTAATTGCTTAACATTAAATTATATTATATTAAATATTTAGGCTCCCGAACTAACAGTGGTAATAATTATTGTACCTAAATTAGCCGGCCTTTTTTTGCAATGATGTAATGATTTAAGATTGTAATTTTTAGTAAATATGTATGACAAATTAAAAAAAATTATTGGTTGTTTAATTATTACACTGGTAATTAAATATCTTTAAAACTATAATCAATGTCAAAAATTAGTAAAAGTAGCGAAAAATTATTCAAAGAAAATTCATACAAAACATTATTTTATTAATGACACATTATTCAAAATCTAATGACAAAAATTAATTTTTTATGTATAATTTGTCGGATAAGCCTTTTTCATGGGATTGTTAATTTTGTGTAGTCTTTCTCTTTTCCGTTTATGATCTTGTTGAACATTTTAAAATTTTTTTTATGTATATTTTTGTATATATATTTTTATCGTATCGTCTTGGACAAATATCCATGTTTAAATAATACTCAACATGTCAAATAAAAAGGCTCCACTTATATTTTGGGTACAAATGAATCAATTGTTACACAATTTACGTACAATTATTACAAGCTTTTCCCATGATTTTTGACCAATATATATTTATGAGCAAAGCCCAATTATTTTGCAATAATTTACACATATAAATATATTAATTGAATTATAAATTAAATATTTGGAATGCATAAATTCCATTTTAATATAATAAATTTTTATTTGTTTAATTATATTAAAGCGTAATTTGAATATTTCAAATTGGAATGAGAATATAAATCTTATGAAATTGGAAATGCTCAGAATTACAGTCATTTTATATCATTACTTTTATATATTTGCATTATTTGTATTTTAAGCTTAACTTTTAAATCAAAGAAACAAATAAATTTTTAATCTATTAAAACAAAAAATGTTTTTTATATAAATTTGTGATGTTGGAAAATATTTATATTTAACATTGTCAAAATATTATATCAGATATTTAAACCATTCCATTTTAAATACAACTATAATTTGCATTTATTTTTGCTATTGTTGGTATATTTATTAAGGTTTTTCATAGTGGTTAAGTCCATTCCAAGGGTCCGGACCACGTGAAATGTAAAATGTGTGTTATAGCAGTTGCCTTACAACTCTCGGAATAATGAAGGTTTAAAAATATTCTATTCACTTGCTAAAGCAAATCAGATCTATAAAATGTAAAGTTCAAAAGTTCTGCTTATAAACGATTTAATTTGAAAATGTTGTATCACACTTATTCACTAGAGTAATCTTTTCAGGAGCATAACATACTAAATATGTCCTAAAAATATATGGGAGTCATTTACTGATGGTAGACCTAATATTTTGGAGCACAGTAGGTTAATTAGACTTTATGTTAATATTAAGATACAGAATATCAGGTTAGCAAGGCACCCAAGGCAACCATCCTGTTCATCTCGTCTTACGGTTCTGCTTCCATAAATTCAAAATTAAATATCTTCATTGATAATATTTATTTATTTGTAAAAGTAATTCAGAAAAACTTACTGATTGATTTCCACCGAAAACAGAAATCGGAGTCAGTGTCGGATCGTATAGTAACTTGTCCAATGATATATTAATTGGGCTCTGGTTGTGTCCTTTATTACATGACATCCACTTGTTTTCATGGGACATCAAATATAGATGTCCCCATTGTTGCGGTCCTAACATAAAATAAATTTTAAGTATAATTTATCAAGGAAATAAATAGAAAAAGAAAATCAGATTTCTATGTTCTATTTACATTATTAATGGATGAGCAAACTAAGGTTTTCTAAAAGTTTGCCAGATTTATTAGTGAGAATTATTTTAAAATTTGACAATAATTGATGAGTTTATATATAATGGAGTTTATATATAATTGTATTAAATTTAATTAAATTATATATATGATTCTAGGACGCTTCATCAAGAAGACTGTTCATCACAAGATAATAATAAATAAATAAATAAATAATAATAATAATAATAATAATAATATAGTAATTAACAAATAATGGAGGTTTTTCTTTGAAATTTCTATTAATTTGTCCACTTACTTTATTTTAACATAGTAATACCTATAGTAAGATATATCCAAAGCAAATTAATATAATAACTATATAAATAACTATATATAACTATATAAATTACGGATTTTAAACAAATTTATTAATTATATAAAAAATAATTGTTTTATTTAATAAAAACATTCAATTATTTTTAAAAATTATAATATAATTAATATATTATTTTTAAAATTTTAGCATTCAGAATTTAATTTAATGACTTAAAAAATTTTATTAATTATTTAATTTAACACAACAATCAATACATACAACATACAAAAAAAATTATTTAAAAACACTTAATTTAATTATAATTTTTAAAAATAATTAAATGTTTTTATTAAATAAAAAATTTTTTTTATTTAATTAATAAATTTGTTTAAAACTCGTAATTTATATAGTTATTATATCCCACCTGATGATGACAGGAAAACTGTGGAAATATATCGAGAAAAGTGTTTGATTGGCGTTATCTTATTATTTAACTAATTGTTTTAAAATATTTTTATAGCTATTTAGACTTTGTCTAATCATCATTTTTGGATTTTTTCGTGGGGGTGAGGTTCGATGATTTTGTACCAGCTATCTTACTGCTAAATTTCCACTCAAATTTCCTCAGAGGTCAATTCCGTTGCACCTTATTATAAAGGTTTAGAAAAATACAATTAATTAAGGGCGCAAAAGAATGGCGTTATCTAAAATTGCACAGTAGTTAACTTTGACTGGAATTTATAAATTCTATTTATTGTATTTTTTCTTCTCTATTTTCAACGACATTTTCTAAATATATATTAGGAGATTATCTTTCGACTTAGTTCATTTGTATTGTTGAATTCGATTGTCATTGAAGGTATGAAAACCAAAATCCTTTTCTTTGAATATGCCTTTATACGCATAAATTAATATGAATGAAATTATTTTTTTATTTTTCTTAATGTAAAATTTTGAATTGTTTGATTTTTCTGTGGAAAAATATTTTTTGTTTTTTTAATTGAATTATTTATTATAAAATTTTAATAAAAAAATAAAATGATATTCTGTAGAACAAGAAGGAATTAACTAGAAAGTTTTATATCAAATTTAGTCATCCTGGGATAATTAGACCCTGGTTAATACAAATTTTATCATGATTAAAAAAGTCTTTTATCATTGAATATATCTAAAAAAAATCATAAAATTATGAGAAATTATAAAATAATTATTTAAATTTTAAAAGTTTAGTTTTTGTATAAAATAGTAATTGTTTCTTTTCAGAAAAGATTTAATCATTGAAAATTTTTTTTCTTTATTTTCATGTTAATTTATTGCATTATTGTTACAATATTCCGGAAGGTTATCAGAATCTAATAATTAAAAAATATTTAATGAATCAGATTTAAACAATAAAATTATTATTAAATATATATTTGACATTTTGAATAAATAAATATTTATATGATATATATTATTTTTCAAAAAATTAAACAGCAAATAAAATTTGAATGAATTTTATATTTTTTAAATGGATAAATTTTGAAAGCAAATTACCACGTGGATTTTCATTTTATTTCTGAATCTGTATTTTTGTTTTTCTCTTAATGAAAGATTTTATTAAATTAAGTATTTTTAAAAATATTTCTTCAAGAAGCTTTTAATTATAAACAAAATTAAAACTTTTAGTGAGAACTCATGATGTTTAAAATCAAACTCGATTGGTTTATTTAATTTATTTTGTTTAAATCGTATGTAATTTTGTAATTCAAAAATGTGAAATTTTTCTTTAAATGAATTTAGGAAACTTTAAAATTTTGCAGGCTGCTAAATTTTTTTATCTCATGAATATATTTTAGGCATTGCCATTGATTTAGAGAAGTGTTACGCAATGGAAGCGAAACCACCCATGTGAAGAAGTGTTAGGTAAAAGGAGGTGATGGCAACCTCCTAGAGCTCTGGTCAGACCTACGCTTTGATTCTTTCAAAAATATCCAATTCTTCAAAAAATAAATTAATTAGATATAATTTATAAACATTACATTAAAAAATATGCTAGAAAATGATTTGACCAAAAAATAAATTTAAATTTATTATTTTTTTAATTATATTTATTGAAAATTGAAAAAGGGGGCTGGAAAATTCAATCCCAGAGAAGTGATTTCTGAATTGAATAAGTTTAAGTAACACGGATTAAGTGTCAGTTAAGAAAATGAAAAAGATTTATTGTTTTACTGAATGCTCTTTTTTTATGAAACATTAAACATTATGATACCTGATTATAACATTGAATGTTTCATTTTTTGAGGAAAGTTATAGTAAATTGTGATAGTAAATAAAAATTGTGTGGTGACAAAAATGCCTCAGTTTAACTAAAACTTATTTTTATATTTATATATTGTAAAAAATTATTGTGTAAATTATTTTGTTTAAATATAGTTGAATTGGTTTTAATTTGATTTCTTTAGTGCAATTTAATGTAAATTTGTTATTTCACGTTTTTATCGTGATAAAAATGTCTGTATATCATTCTTGTAGTGGATGCTAAAAAAGATTTATATCAAAAGTTGTTTATTTTCTTAGTCCATTTTTATTCATTTCGTTCATTTTTTTTCAAATAATGTGAATTTGGGTATGTAGTAAGGTATGTAATCAGAAGGGTCTATGGAACCGACGTTAGATTGGTTCACACTGATTTATAATCCAAGATTTAATCTGGTTAAAAACAGTTTACTGTATTCAAGAAACAGTTATTTTAAGGTTGCCTAGAGTTGCTCAGGATTCCAAAGCGCTTGTCAATAAGTGCTTTTATCTTTCCTTATCTTGAAACATTTAGTAGAAACTGTTCCTCTACTAAAGTATATATTTCCTACAATCATGAACTTCTTAAAATCTTTTACGATTCATTTAAAGAAAAAATTAAAGAAAAATTAAAGAAAAAAAAACCTTTTAAATTTTGTCAATTTGGCATTTTTTGCACAAACCATTTAGCTAACCATTTAATAACCATTTAGCTTAGGTGAAAATATTTGGTCCCTCTTCCAAATTAGAATTTATAACATTAAAGGTTAAATAAAGTATGAATTAATTTAGTCATATCCATTATTTTGTGCCATTCATGATGAAAACGTGTTTCATAAAACATCTGAAATCTTAGCATTTAAAACATATTTATACGCTTTCCTTCAAATATGACGTACAAAAATATACATTTGAAAGCCGGGTAGATACAAATTTGCCATAATTTCATTAAACACTTCTACTTTCATCTCCATTTTGTTAATATTTTTGTACACGTCCTTTTGGTAACTTTTTACTTTAATTTTATCAATTCTGGACAATATTGTAAAATTAAATTTTTGTTTTAAATAAAAACAATTACTTCAAAATAATAAATTATTATTATTAATAATTATTTATTTTAATCAATTATGATTCTCATTATTTCAAAGTATTTTCAAAGTATTATTATTATTATTATTATTTTTATTATTATTATTATTTTTATTGTTATTATTATTATTATTATTATTATTATTATTATTATTATTATTATTATTATTATTATTTATTATTATTATTATTATTATTATTATTATTATTATTATTATTATTATTATTATTATTATTATTATTATTATTATTATTATTATTATTATTATTATTATTATTATTATTATTATTATTATTATTATTATTATTATTATTATTATTATTATTATTATTATTATTAAATTTAATATTCTGAAAGATAAGAAAACCTTAGTACCTCCTATGTCACCAGGTTTATAATGCCATTTTGCGTCCCATTTGGAATTCCATTCTTGTGATCGCCAAATTTGATTTGCTATTGTTATTTATATTAATAAAATTTAATATTTGTTAATTTTCACATGCAAATGTTTACACTTACCGGAATTGACCAAAATCATGCTTACCAAGGTCAAAAGTGAAATATAATTATTTTCCATTTGGATTAACTCATGAGGAAAATTATCTTTTTTGGATGAAATTGGTTCTTAATCATTGGGCTTTTATTCTTTTAAAATGTTAATTACTTCACTCTAATTGGTTGATTATAGAAAAATTCATTTTTGAATGATCTAATTGAATTTAAGAATTAAAATAGGTATTTTTGTAATTTAATAGAAGAATGTAATCAACGTATTCCAAAGAAAAATAAGTCAATTGAAAATTAGTATAATTTTTATATTTTTTGGCTATTGATATATAATAATAATAATAATAATAATAATAATAATAATAATAATAATAATAATAATAATAATAATAATAATAATAATAATAATAATAATAATAATAATAATAATAATAATAATAATAATAATAATAATAATAATAATAATAATAATAATAATAATAATAATTGTAGTGGCATAAAAACACCAATTGCATAAAATATTCAAATTATAAATATAAATATATAATATAAGGTTTTTTTGTCGGATGACTTACAGAAAAATAAAAACAGCGTAAGCTTTGTGATACCCAGTGCAAGTCCCAATAGTAGACTAGTTATAAGCTTTTGGCTCTCACCAGTACTAGATGCGAAGGAGATGCGAAGATTTCTCTTCGCGCCAGGTAAGTATACAAATTTTTTGATTCAACTTTATTGAAAACTTTTCTTGGTACACTGAAAATCTATAATAAAATATTATTAGCTTGGTCACGGAAAATCTGTTAACTCGCAAACATGGCGTGTGGAAAATCACATTCACCTATGCGCAATGAAAAACTCAACATATGTCACCACAATAATAATAAACGTTAAAACTTTGATCAAAAGAGTTTTAAATTAAAGTTCGAATTTCTGTTTTTGGAGTTGATTACGAGCGTTGATTTAAATTGTTGCTTTGTGCAGAATAGAACAAAATAGAAATATATATTTATGTAAATTATTCCATTTTTCTTTTCCTGTTAGTTTGTCGTTTAATGATTAAAATAAATAAAAGCGAAAAAAGAATCATAATTCATAATTTGCCATCCGCTTATATGCGTTTCCTCCGAAAATATATCAATTTTAATTAATTTTCTTACGTCAATTTAATATTTTTTTGAATTTTTACAATTTAGCACACATTTTTATGGATTTAAATTTTATTTTACACAGATCTAGACAACCCTAACACAGATAAATTAAATGTTCACTAAATTTTAATTTTTACTTTTGTAAAAATATAATGGTGAAATTATTATTTAACAATCGCATGTCATCAGTAGTTGGATTAACTATTGTTCATGAAAAAAAACATTCATAAATTCATGTTTTAATTTATTGCCCAAACTGTTTTAAAATAATATATAAAATTGTGAATATCTATAAAATATCGATATATTTACTGAGTCATAGTCAAGCCTTTTAATAAATACAATGTCAATTGAAAGTAAATCAGTGGTGAAATTTGAAAAAGGTTCTTATAATATATATAAATATATTATATTATGGTGTGATAAACTAAAACACAAAAATATATTATAAAATGTAAATTAAATATTATTCATCATTATCTATCATGTGAATTGTTTGTACTATATTTATATTTGGGAATATTTATTATTTGTAATTATTGGACATTTCTCTTTGCTCTCTAGATGTTCATGGATTTGGAGAAAAAATTGTTCAAGGAAATTAATATTAATAAATTCTACATCTGTATGACAAGCAATTTTATTACAAAAAAAATCTATGTTCTATTTTTGTCTGTCACACTTGTTTATTTGTGTCGACAAATTGCTAGTAAAGAAGAAAGCCGATATTAAAGATTTTCTAACATAGTTTATTTTTAACCTGTAATTTTAATTTAAATTTAAATTTTATTATATTTTTTTGTCATAATTTGTAATAAATCTCACTTGGTAATTCACAAATATATGTTAATAAATAAAATTTTCAATAATTAAAATTATATATGATATTTCCTATTGTAATAACATTTTCTAGGAAACAAAATATATTCTAAAATTTAACTTATATAAATAATTTTATCGGGAAAATTTCAGTTTAAAGTAATCAGTTTTATGTAAAAATCTAAAACTTTTAATTAATAAAATATCTTAACAAGAACCTGCAAAACACATTTTATTATTATCAGTAAAATCGTTTATTTTTTCTTCCTCACTTTTTTTTCATCATTTAATTTTGCACTATAGATTCATGTTTTTACTATTTAACAAAAATTTTATTTTTGAATTTTATATTATTTAAATTTTATATTATTTGTTTTACAAGAAATTTTTTTCAAATTTCACCATTGATTTCTTGTCCATTGTATTTATTAAAAAACTTGACTATGAATCAGTAAATATATCGATGTTTTTTTGATAATTGCGAATTTTCGCCACTGCCCTTTTCAAGTGAATTTAAATTTATATTTTATATTATATAAAATATTTTATTTGCCTTTATGAGAGAAAATGCCCTTAATAAAATTGTTTTATATTAAATTTTTAGAATTTAAAAATCGAAAATTGGTGTACCAAAAATGATTATTTAGAAATTTAAACAAGAAAATCTTAGAAGTTAACTAATATTCTCTAGTTAATATTTTACCCAAATTTAATCAGACGTCAATGTTTTCATTCATAAATAAGTTATGCTGCTCAACATTTTCAATGTCGCCAATTCTGGTAAAGAATTCATCGCTTTTCTAGCATTGTGCAAATCTTGTTCAATTTCACATCTCCTGGTGCTCAATTTACTACTAGGAAATCGGTTTATTCTTTAGCAGTGGGTTTATCTATGGTATTTATGTTTTTTGTTTATTATCATTAGGTAGTGGATTATATATTGTATTTATACATTGTACGTATCTTATATCCTTGTGGAGTGAGTTTGTTTAATGTCCATGAGTAGAGTGTTTATGTAGTGACTTATCTAAGTTGTTTACATATGAAAAAGCAATAATATATCTAATATGTATTTTTCTGATTTTTGTATTGCACATATCTTATTATGAACAGGAATCTTATATGGTGTAACTATTATGTATAATTATATCTATTCAGTTATTAGTTTTTAGATAAAATGTTAATTAATTATATAATTTTTTTATTTATTTGCTTTTTGTTTTAATTTTCATTTCTTTTTTAAATAAATTGATTATATTATTAAGCTGTTTTATTAATATAAAAAACCAAATTATAATAATAAGTAGTTAAACATACATGGCAATGATTTAATTATAAGAAAGCGCCAATCGAACATTTTTCACGATATATTTCGACAGTTAAGACTATTGATGTATGATTTCAAGAAAGTTTTATAAAAACCAACAAAACCTTTTGATTTTTTATGATAACTGAAAGATGGAATATTTTAAGGTCATTTGTATATTGTTTAAATATTCGTGATTTTGTTTTAAATCATAAAATTTTAAGTTTTCATTTATTTTTTTTAACTTGAATTCCTT
>CAUHTR010006432.1:0-17918 GCA_959609185.1 Schmidtea polychroa
CTATATTGTTTTAATAAATCAATTTTAAAAAGGTCAAGGACACACACACTTTATAGTATATTAAATATCTAAGTTACACACATACTATACACCTAATTCCGAAATTTAATAACTTCTATAATCTAAAAAAAAATCAATAAATATATATTATAGGAACACACAAACTTACCTGTGTGTAGAAATTTATCATTCCGAAATTTAATAACTTTATTATAGGTTTTGTGAAGGTGAGAGAAAAATAATTGAACACACCAACACAAAACACATAATGAAAAATACATGCAAAATTCTTATATAGGTTTTTGTTCCGAATCAAATAACTGTTAACATATTGTTAACATATTGTTAAAATATAATTATTTTAAAATTATTAAAAAATGGAAGAAAATAATTTTAATTTAGATTCCGACAGCTCTACCTTGAGCTTTAGGGAAAAGGAAGAAAATACAATGTAAGTTTTATTCATTAAATTACAAAACATTAAAATATTTTATAGTATGTGTGAAGGCAGTATTTCAAATATTGAAGGTCCTTCGAGATCTTTTGATTTACAGAAAGAAATTCGCAAATCGTAAATTTAAATAAATTATTTTAATAAATTAATATTGTGATAGATATACAGAAAATGACTAAATGTCTTAAAAAAATAAATGTGTTTGGTAATTAATTTTATTTATTTATAAATATAAAAATATCTAACTTACATTTTAGCGAAATAATTCCATATTAATGCATAAAATATCATAAATTTCCTAAAAAAACACCTGAAATTTAATTATTAATATATTATATTATAAATGATGACTAACAGTAATATTTAAGAACTTGAATAATGATCTCATAATTATATAAGATCAAAATTCAAGTCTTAAAATATACTTGAAATTAAAAAAAATACCTGAAAACCATTTTTGTTGCTAATAAATTATAGAATAAATGAAATTGAGTAACTTCATTTTCATGTAAATGGTGACTCACTCAACTGGTGTGCACACCAACGTGAATTATAGAGGTTACTCAATTTCGGAATTGGGTGTATAGTTTAATAAATGTATAAGTCACAAGGCCCTTAAATGAAATGAGTTTTAATGATTTATATGCATAAATATGTGATGGAGATATATTGCTTCAACGGGTAGAGGGGACACTGGGATGTTCTTTGCCTTGAAGGTGTGAAATGTATTAAAGTCACCAGCAGATGACCGTAGCGAAGTCCTTCTAGAGAAGAAAGTGTTACAGTCATATTTGATTGTTATATAATTAAAATCGAGCGCCAGACATTGTAAAAATGAATCGAACAAAGGACCTGCAGTATTGTGGTAAAGATATAAAAAAACATTGATATTTTTACTGATTCATAGTCAAATATAACCTAATATAATAATTAATAGATTATTTAATATTCATAATATACCTTTTTTCGATATCATCATTATTATTAACATTTAAATGGATATTTTAGCACGTCTTTGTTAAAAATGCATTTGTAATGCAGTTATTTAGCATTCCTATTGTAGTCTTTTTTAAATTACTAAGTAAAAATAAGTCTGATTAAATACTTTTATTAATATCAATATTTATTAAAATAATTGTGAAATTCTAGCCGATGTAACTTTCAAATCGGAGAAAACTCATTACCTTGGATTGTATTTGTTAGATACCAATGTTCCTGTTCGTTAACGCCTATTTCTGTAAAGGCGTCATAATATCTTGAATATAGATTATTGAAGAATGCATTTTGATTGTATATTAGATTTTAATTCATATTGTTGAAAACATCATCAATAGATTTATTATATATCATTGTGAGTGTCCCCGCAACGAATTAAAATTGAATTTAACCCTACACTGCATGACTTTTTATATAGGGAAATACATAATATAACAATAAAATGCATATATCTTCAATATAACACAACTTGTTTGGCAGTTTATTATAATTCAAAATAACAATTCATTATAAGTTCAAATAATATAGCCAATACAATGTAATATGAGAGAACATTTACCGAGAACAAGAGCGAGACAGTTTTTATTCTAATAAGATAATTGTGTATCACCAGTGATACAATATGCAGTGTAGGGTTAAAGTAATTTGGCTGTAGTAACCAATTTCATATTGATTTCTTCTTTTAGAAAATACATTTTATAGTTTTTGAACATTTGAACCGGTTGCATGAGTTCTTCAACAATTTTGATTTTTCGGAGATCAAAATTTACTTTGACATAATGAATTATGAAGAAAATTTAATGGTACATTGATTTTATAGCTTCGAAATATGACGATTATCCAATCCAATTCTAGTATGTCTTTGTTTAAATTGAATTTATGTTGCATTATTCATTCATATGTGATTATTATTATTATAATCATTATTGTTGAGGTCTGTAAATTAAAATAAATTTAAATGAAATTTAGGTAAGCGAAGAAAAAAGATAAAATAAAGCATGATCATGGACAAAATTGATAGTAAAGGAAAGTATGATGGAAGCAGTATTAGGAAATGGAAAAAGCAGTTGCGAATGGCAAGAATCCGGAAATCCGTGAAAATTCGATAAATTGTAAAATCATCGAAATCGAATTGGGAAAACAGAACAGGTATAGATTAGCTAATGATCAACAAGATAATGATAAGGGATTTATCAGAAAATGGTTAGAAAGAGTCGAAAAGCTCTCAAATGTGTTAAAACAGAAAACGTAAATTAATTAATTAATTGGCTAATAGAAAACCCGGGCTAATGGGAAACCCGAGCCAATGGAGAACCCGAGAGATGAAGGAAACCCGAGCTGGGTAAACAAAGAGAAAAGTAAATAGAAGGAAGATTTGGGCCCATTGGCGTGACACAAAGATTAATGGGAAAAGAACAAGGAGAAGATAGTGCGTGTAGAAAGGCCGGACAGGCCATTAATTATCTTTGTTCGTTGGACCATTATGGGTGACAGCCGAATCAGATGCGAGAAAGTAAATGTCAAGTGAGAGATTGGCTCGGCAATAACCATTTGTCATCCCGATTTTGAAGAGTATATAGGGAATCGGAAAATCAGAGCAAATCGGCATTTTGCCTCAGCTAGGGTAAGAAGAAACGAGAGTAGGTTAAAGGTAAAAACAAATTAAGGAGATCAGGGAAAAGGAAGATATAGAATAAGGATAGGAAATAGGTGAAAAAGGATCAAATAAAAGAAACGAAGGAAACGCTGGTCGAGAGAACCTAAGGAAATAAAAGGTGAACATTATCTTTATCAAAGCATCAACACCGAGCTGAGAATCGGTCAAACTCAAACTGTTGAACTATTGATTATTGATTGTGTATTGTTAAGAGAAAATATATTTTTGCTTCAAATATAGGTTGGGTCGTTTATTGTTTTGATTAAAAGGACACGAGGAGTCAGAGGTAACCGACTTAAATCAACTGAAAACCCAACATTATTATTATTATTATTATTATTATTATTATTATTATTATTATCATTATTATTATTATTATTATTATTATTATTATTATTATTATTATAATTATTATTATTATTATTATTAATATTATTATTATTATTATTATTATTATTATTATTATTATTATTATTATTATTATTATTATTATTATCATCATTATTATTATTATTATTATTATTATTATTATTATTATTATTATTATTATTATTATTATTATTATTATTATTATTATTATTATTATTATTATTATTATTATTATTATTATTATTATTATTATTATTATTATTATTATTATTATTATTATTATTGTTTCCGCCGATTTGGCGTGGTTTTTGTGTCGCGTCTGTGTGCGGAATTATGGTGATAATAATGTGCTCACACAGACGCGAGAAATTTAGAATTTTCTGGAAGAATAGAATTTGTTTTACGAGTAGGATTTTTGGATGTTTTTTAAAATGGAGTTTGATCGTGTCATTGGAAATGAATTGATACATATAAAGTTGATAAATATAAAGTAGAAATTCAAAATATGTTCAATAACAAAATTTGTTCATTTGATATCCCCAAATCTGACAATTTCAAAATGAAAAACTCTTGTACGTTTTCTAGTATCATCCAAAATTTCGAAAATCTCAAACAATCGTCGGAAAATGTTATTAAATCATCTGGTGAATATTATGACACCTCTATTAGACTAAGTGTTGACAGAATAATTGCTGCAAAAGATAGTGCTATATATGATGCTGGAACTCCGTTTAGAATCAAGTCAAACCATAGATTGTTGGTCGATTGCCACTAATAGTTTTGTTCATCGTTTCATGTCAAAGAATAATAAAGCAGAATTTGGAACTGCCGAAAAGAAGGAATATGATATTCTATTTAATCGAGCTCTTAAAAGGATAAACACAATTCAAATGTTTGCTAGCAAAAGTGTTGAACAATTATCCAATGTTTTGAATTTAATATACGATCAATCAGTGATAAAAAACAAAGAATGGTTGAAACAATATTATGATGACTTCACAGATGAAATGATAACAGTTGTGTTGGATTATATTTCTAAAGTTAATATAGAAAGTCGGCTTCTGGGTCTGTAAATAATAATTATTATTATTGTTATTATTATTATTATTATTATTATTATTATTATTATTATTATTATTATTATTATTATTATTATTTTTTATTATTATTATTATTATTATTATTATTATTATTATTATTATTATTATTATTATTATTATTATTATTAGTATAAAGTGATGATTTCTTGGTAGCAGCATTTATTATTTAAAACAATAAAGTGATAATTTAAGCCTTTTGCTGCGAATAATGTATTTAATGAAAAAATTTTCGACAATAAGATAGTCCCTTGTCAATCTTGATTGTCAATCAGTTTCCTATAAAAGAAAAACAAGAATAATAAACACAAAAATTTATTATACATATCGATCACTCTTTTATAATTTCTTTTATAATTTGGAGAAAGTTGACGAAAAGTATATTTTTAGATAGTTTAAGCTGATGTTTAATATCGGGAAGATTGCCGATATTTCATTCATTGTATTTGGACCAGGTAGTTTTTAATTTACAACAAATTTCGAATTTTTGAGAAAGTCAGCTTCTACAATTGTGTTAAAGAAATTGAATGTTAATGTGACTTGTAAGTACGTTTCACGACAGAGTGTTGGGGTTCGGTACGAGCCGGAATTAAAGATATTAGCAAAGTTTTTGAATTAAATAAAATTAATTATTATTAGTATTTAATAATTACTTAAAATAGAAAACAATTACTATAGTTAGAATTAAAATATAAATAGTAATTAAAAATTACTATATTTAGATTATAAATAATAATAGTATTAGTAATAAAAAAAATTACATTTATTTAGTAATTAAACATTTACTAAAAATAGAGTTAGGTGTTTTTAAATAATATATATATATATATCGCTACAAATTTTAGTTTTAGGACAAACATAAATTAGACAAATAAAAATAGATTGAATTCCATTACAATCACAACTTTGAGAAATTCAGTTAGCAAATTTGAAGCGCAATAAATCGACAAACTAATTTAAATTTGCAAACACACAATAACAATCAGATATATACATCAAATTCAGTGGAATTACATTAAAGAATCGATTGAAAGTTTGTTAAAAATTCGAAAGACATTTAATCTGGAATTTTCGGTTAATAATTAGAGCTTGGATTAGATAATAACCGTTTCTGGTTTTACTAGTTAATTTTCAAAGATATTACGGATAAACGATTAGTTAGTTTTATTTCTATTTTTGATAAACAAAATATATTTAAAGGGTCAAAGCGTCAGTAATCATTTTATTACTGTTTCGCTTTTAAACATAAGTCTTATCCGTTTCTGGAATTAAGATTATAGCGTATAAATTTTCGGGATTCACCCTCGACTTGTTCTTAACATCTATATCGGGCTGTTGGCGCATTTAGGGCCAGCCTTGATACTTAGTAATAATCTTCAGGGCGGTTTGCATAACCGATTTCTGTACTTCAGCGATCAATAGTTCTGTTAAATATATTTAGTTTGTTTTATTTATTTATTTAATATCACACACTCAACAAATCAATTTCAATGGAGTCAAACTTAGTTTTTTGATTACATTTTGTTACATTTTGTTACATTTTTTTGTTACATTTTATTGTGTCGTAGAAGTTTCAATTTAGAAGTGTCAGAAAAAACGAGAGAGGGGAATCCAATTGCACTATTTATTCTGCCAGGGCTGTGATTTGTAATTAGTATGTGTCACACCCAGTCACACAATCCTGTTACAATCACCTTTAGATAGAACTTTAGATTGAATGAATACTTTTACGAATTCAACTGACCATTCTTATGACAGTAGCTTCTGAGAGTAGCGTAGTTTTAAAACTAATAAAATCAGTCCTGAGGTCTGCATTAACTCAAGAAAGATTGGGAAACTTATCAGTCGTATCAATCGAAAGTTAAATTTGTCAATTTTTGTCAATTCAAAAAAAGCATTAATTATATTGAAATTTATATTAAAAATTGTTTTTTCAAAATATAAAATATGTTGATTTTATAGAATGACTCGAGCCTGAAAATAACGTTTACTTCGGGCCAAGATAAAAAAATACAAAATAAAGAAAACTTTTATTAGAAATAAAATTATTATTATTATTATTATTATTATTATTATTATTATTATTATTATTATTATTATTATTATTATTATTATTATTATTATTATTATTATTATTTTATATACTATATATATAACAAAAATTTATACAAAAAAATTTATTCAAAAATATTTATTCAAAATTATTCAAAATATTATAAAAATGTCTAAGCTTTTCTAATTCTGATTTTGTATTATTGATAATCATTTCTATTTGTTCTTGTAATTCTTTTTTTATTTCACTATTTTTATTTGATTCATTTTTGCATATATTATTGATATTTACTGGTGGAATGTCTGTTGAATTTGGTGGAATTTCTGTTGAATTTGGTGGAATTTCTCTTGAATTTGGTGGAATTTCTATTGAATTTGGCGGATCACTGAATTTAGCACTAGCAATATTGTCGGCATTTATTGATATATTATTTACAGAATTTATTGAATTATTTGCAGACAATGATTTTGTTAAATCAATGTAAAATGGATCATCTTGTGCATTCTCTGTGGAAGATTTGTTGTCATTGTCATAGGATTTGGAACCGCCAGCTCTGCTACCACCTTCATTTGATAGTTTGTCAATGACCATTTCTGAATTATAGCTTTTATTTCTTTTATTTCCTTTATTTTCACTCATTTCTTTAACCCGTGTATGAGCATTGATCCAATGTTTGACAGTAGACATGTTGACTTTCATTTCTTTGGAAATTTCTTCAAAGGTTTTCCCGTTTTCAAATAAACTTACTACTAAACGCTTACGCGATATTTTTGAATTTTTTGATGTTTTCTTAGTTAAGTGTAAATTAGATTCAGAATTTATTGTTTTATTTCTTGAGATAGATGAAGGCATTTTTATTGTTTGATAATTTACTGATTAAACAACATTAATTGTGATAATATTTATTTTATTTATATTTTATTTAAATATTATTGGATAATTTTAAAAAGTAAAATAAATTATTAAAAATAAAATACAAAAGTTCAAAGTTAGATTTCATATTGAATTTCATATAGCTTAAATTCTTAAAATTAATTGAATATTTTCAAAAGATAAATAGAATAAAGCGGATTGTGAACAATTGTAAATAGGCTTGAGTGTAAGCGTGAGGTCTACAATAGCCTTAAGTGATACCGCAGCACTGGCAATACTGGTTCTGGTTTTCGTTCAGATTTGTTTTGTGCACATGATATCCTTTCATTCGGAAGAAAACTATAAGAGTAATTGAAAGCCGAAGAGTCATCTGTGAGCCTTTTTTCAACCCAATGGATACAACTTACTGCAGTAATTGATTACCGGTAACAATGTAAACAGTTTTATTTATAATAATAATAATAATAATAATAATAATAATAATAATAATAATAATAATAATAATAATAATTATATGCTGTTATTTGCTGTCATTTAGAGATAGTTCAATATTGTTTTCATTTTTTTTCAAGCTATCTCCGACTTTTTCATTGATTCCTATGATCTCATGAAATATGCAATTTTATTGGATTTTTTCCTTTTTTCCTTTTCGACTTCTCCATTGGTCTATTCGTAATATCGGCCAAGCTTTCAAGGTAAGGTAATTCCGTTTACCAATTTTTTTGTTGTTTTTGATTCCCTTTAGAATTTTTATTTGTTCATTAAGATTGACCTTACTGTATTTCATTGTTCAATTTTATTGATTTCGTTATTTTCATTCAATTTTTCATTTTTTCCCTCGCTCCTGACCCCTTTTAGAATTTTGAAGCAACATACCATATACTTCATGCTTTTTCCCCACTTATCTTGCTTGCTTTAATTATTTATTTTTATTATTTTGGAACCTTCAATCTAGTTCACTTGACTAGAGCTCTATTGCTTTGCTTAAAATACTCTTTACCTTTACTCTTTTGTTGGGCTGGAATAAAACTAAATAACAAACAAGAAAATGAGATAGGAACAATAGGAAACAGTAAAAACATCACAAATAAATTAGGGAAAATAAATTAGAAAATAACGATGCAGCAATAATGTAGTGAGCCGTTACACGGCCTTAACAATATCTATATACCTATTATACTATATTATATTTAATATAATATTATATTATATTATATTATATATATAAATGCGCGGTCACCAACGAATAAGGACCAAGCAGAACACAATTATAGTCAATCAAAATTCGTGCGATCAGCTAATACTTCTACTTATCAATCAGGCTCTATTAATCAATCTCAGGCGAGTAAAGCAAATTCGATGCCATGTTATCATTATCAAGATAAACTGTATTCGGCTCCCAATAGTTTTAGTGTTGGCTCTCATAGACCAACATCCTCATCCATTACAATTCGCGAAATACGTAACAAATCTTAACAATAATATGAACCCGAATAGATCTTTTTATCAAACCACTACACAAATCAATTATGGATCCAAGAAATAACGAACAAATAAATTGTTTGGGATATCTAAAAAAATTGGATACTTAATAATTAATTGTTACTTTTTATGATTAGTGGTGAACGATTAATTATTTTTGTTTTACTTATATAAGTAAATTTTGTAATTTAAATAAAAAACTGACATTAACTCTTTATGATTTATTTTATAAGTTTTTAATTTTATCAGCCATAAGGAATTAATTAATGGGAACCCAGTTAATACTAGCAACAAATGTATATTTGATTACCAGAAACCAATATTCCAAGAAATGAATGGAATGAAAGTTGTCGAAAATCATAATTCGCAACGCAATAAAGTGCTCTTATGTCATGATATGAAAGGCGGTTATTTAGACGATGCTCTTACTGAAAATTCTATTGCCAAATTACCAGATTGAATTACCCCAACCACCACAAATAAATTAAACAAAGGAATTAAAAATAAAAATAAGAAAATCAGGATAGGAAAAGCGATTAAACTAAGAAAACAACATCAAAATCAAGCAATTAACGAAAAAATTAAGAAAATAAAAAAAAGTTTAAGAAAAGATAAAGAAAACCAGGAAAACCAACAAAAAACATAAAATTCTAATTAAATTAAATAAAGCAACGGCGCCTCAATTCTGATTGGCCCGCACATTGTACACCCAACTATATAAGGGCGACATTGAAACAAAAATTTCAATGTTAACAATCAATCACTAATAGGTACATCAAGCTACGATTCAACTATCTAGGACAATTCTAAACATTATTACAGCCACTAAACCACTCGAGGACTCAATCGATTCAAACGGACTTTACGAACCGAGAATCATTCGATTATTATTTATTCGGATTTTGAAACCAAGGTAAACTTATACTTATATAGTTTTTCTGTATATATTCATAGATTTAAATTGAAATTTTGTAAAAGTGTAACGGTTCGTGTTCTTTTCTGTTTAAGTATGGTATTATATGTTATTGAATTTAGTAAATAAATGTATAATTAAGTAATGGTGTCTTAAATAAATAATTTGCAGATAATTATCTTATTTTGAAGAGGTGTTAAGTAGTTAATTCGATCTATGAGCAAAATTTTTAATAATATGAACTGAACTGATTTATTTTTTCATGACAAATAATGTATTATTTATAACAATATGATTTTGATATTACCACGACACTGAGGTTCGGTTGGCCACAGCTCGAGGGACACTGGTTGTTCTTCTTGCCAGTAGGTCGGACGATTATTCAGCATCGTAGTGGTTGGGATCGGGTCATTGTGGAGGCTTCTCCACTGATCTGTCGCCACAGGAGGTGAGATGTGAGTTCCATTCGAAAGAGAGAGAAATCGTTGGATCATTATAGCGAAGTGAAATTGAAATTTTCTTACTGAGAAGACAAGGATACTCGCAATGACTGAGGACGTCCGTATCTGCCATTTTCATGTCTATAAAATCTAGTATATTAAATATCTAAGTTACACACATAGTATTGTTGGGCTAGAACTGATTTCTAGACCCATAACTCTAATTTGTGACTAGAATGCGTAGGTACACAGCACGCAAAAAGTACAGTTAAATATAAAAAATACAGCAAGTAAACAATATTAATTAAGAGGAAAAACAACAAAAAATATAAACACAGAAATTAAATAAAATAATACAAATGCAAGAAGTAGTGCAAGAATCTAACTCAAAAATAGCAAAGAAACATAGAATTACAAAAAACAGACTCGAATAGCTTAGAAGATGGTAAAGCAGTAAAAAATTCTAGAAAATCCCAGAACATTTCATAAGAATGGCGATAACAATCATAAAAGCCACATAGAGCAATAAAAGTTATCAAAAATAAATAAATTAGTCATAAAAATAAAAATTCTTAAAAATAAATTAGGAAAAAAATCATTAAAATAAAAATTAAATTAAAATTAATATGGAATGTTCTGGAACCGTTCCAAATCCATCATGAGGTGAATTTAGCAAAAAATAATTAAAAAATAAAAATTTAAAAATAAAAACAAAAATTATGGCACTAAAATTGCCATTAAAAATATCAAAAATAGAAAATTCTGGAATAAAAAGGATTCGAGTTTGTTTTAATGCATCAATACATACACGTGTACTTGCACACACAAAAATAGGTATATATACCGACGCATTTTAGTCACAAAAACATTCTTTATGCCAAATTTATTTTTCTGAAAAACTCTTGGAAATCTTAACAGTAAGAAATATTTTATTTACATTGTAATGTACCTATTTTATAGAATCTATGTTACTTTTTAAATTTATTTCTCATTTTCTTGGGGATTATTGGATGTAAGAGTGATTAGAATCGTACAGATTATCTGCGCCTCTGATCAGTCCTACATTCAACCAGTTTATAAAATCTACAGCCACATGCAGACACGCATTATCTCTATCATAGTTTTCTTTTGTTCAGTCATCGGAGGTCGTCCACTTCAATGGTTCTGCCATGGAGTTGTGTCGATAAAATCCCTCTGTTATGGCTCTAATTATTTATTAACGGTCGACCACGGTAGGTTTCGACCCAACATAACAGTAAGGCTTGTCGTAGTGGTCAAAGTGGGGCCGCGAAAGCAAGCGCTCTTCCCGACTTTATGTGCAATACACAGTTAAAATCATCATTAAAAATTCTTTACAATAGGATCACACTAGGATCATAATTTGAGTAGATCTCAGACCCAAACTGAACACAATCTTACAATATCAGTAATGTAGTCGGTTGAACCTCATTGAAGAATTCAGTCATACCTATATGATATTCATTTAATATATACTTCACTAATGCTTAAATCATAAACTATAAATTTATATTTTGCTTAAATATGTCAGTCGTGAAAGTCTAAATTATAGGCTATAATTTTATATATAAGGTATAAATACCTCAACCTAAATATGTAATTTACAAATACCTGAATTATAACCTATCATTTTACATCTTACTTGAATATGCAATTTACCAATAAAATGCAACTAGAATTTTATATTCTACCTAAATATATAATTGTCTAATATGCCGAATTATAAAATATAATCTTATATTGCACTAAAAATTATAATTCATAAATGTATGCTATGCTAGCTATATTAGCTATGCTATATTAGCTAGTTATATTTTTTCTTTTGTACCTCATGTAATAAATTATTTTGTTGTCGAGTTGTTGGTTTTAGTGATTATAGTACACCTTAGCGGTCAGGCGACTCGACGTTAATTAACGATCTTGCTATACGATTAAATGAATTTCCTTTTGTATGGATGCGGGTAATAAATTCCCTTATGTTTCAGTGTTCAAATTACTCGAGAATTTACGCAAGGACTGTGAGCAGGCCCAACAACAAGCCGCAGACCTCCGAGGACGAGTCGAGAAACTCAAAGTGAAGTCCCGAGAACTCGAAGGCACCTGGTTCAGCCCGGCCGAGATGAAAAAGCGAACATCACACATCTTGCAACTCCAGACCCAGGCGGAACAGGATCAGTTACAGGTTCGAGGTCAAGCTGAACGAAAGGTTCATTCAGGACACTCTCCAAGAGCAGATTCACCCATTACCCGTGGAGCTGGCCAAGATAAAGTGATAAGCATTCAGGAGTGAGCAAATTGCTTTCCCAAATATATAAACTTTGTGCCCAGATATATGAATATGATAAAATGCATGTGGAATGTTTAAATGAGTGATTAAAGTTTTAAAATATGTAAATAAAAGAATATATTGAAATTGAGTATGAGAATACTGTATGAATAATGTAGTAATAGAATGAAATGATGATAAAACGAAAATTAAAACGAAAACAAAAATATAATAAAAATTGTAAATATCAACGATTAATAAAATGTAAATATAATGAAATAATCAAAAATTTAAAAAATAGGGAAAAGGGGGGATAGCACGCTAATGAAGATAGAACAAATAGACAACGTAATTAAACTTAATCGGAAAACGTGTAAAATATGACGATAATGAATGGGATATGGGTTAATTTTTAAGTTCATTAAAATTTCTAATAAAAACAAAAACTATAGTTATAAAACTTAATAATGGAATTAATAAATGATGCAGTATACCAAATCTTTGGCCCAAGTGGTAGCGGGAAAAGGTTGTTTGTCTGTAAGTTACTAAAGTCTCAATTATTCAAAACAAAATTCAACATGATTTATTGTCACTGGGGTGCAGATGAAGAACATGGATTGACTCGAAATAATTCTTTAAGCTAAAAAATATGAAAATGGTAAATGGATTCGATAAAATCTGATCAAGTCGGTTAAAGAAAGGCGATGTCATCATTATTGATGATTTGTATCAAGAAACCAATAAAGAAAAGAATTTTAATAATTTATTCACTAAAATCAGTAGACATATTTGTGTTACTGTTATTTTTATAACTCAAGACCTATTTCAACAGGGTGGTGCACATCGAACACGTAATTTAAATATTCAATATTTAGCTGTTTTCAAGAATCCTAGAGATACAACAGTTATTGATTTTCTTGCACGACAAGCATATCCTAATAATCGTAATTTTCTAATCAGTGCATTTCAAGATGCTAGAAAAATGTCACATGGATATATATTTCTTGATTTCACTCAACAATATCCTAATGATTTACGGGTAAAAAATAATATTTTCAACAAAGAAGAGACCATGGTTTATAAACAAATTGAAATCTTGCTTTAAATAAAAATTTTTTAAAAGCACGCGTTAAAAACTTTAGAAAACTTAGAAAAAATATTAGAAAAAGTATTAAAATCAAAGTTCTACCAAAAATTAGTTATACTCCATTTAAAAAACTTATAACTGAAAATTTCCCTGTAATGAATCTTATTTCAAAAAATCCTAAACATAGGAATAAGAATAATAGTAGATGGTAGTGTACCATCCAAACCACCCCCTTTAAAATATCTTGGTCAACTCAGAATTTTATGTAGATGACGAAATTATATCGTGTTTACATATAAAAAATGCTTAGTTTCCATGGAAATAAGCTCCAGTCTCTCAATTAAAATGTAGGTAACGTCATAATATCATAACTTCTTTATGTTATCATAATAACATTAGTCTTATATTATAGAATTAAAGTCGTATACTTCAAGGCATGGCGAGACAGTGAATAACATCAACATCAAATGCTATAATATAACAACTTTCATATATCATCAAACATAGATAACCTTATATTATAGAAATAAATTCATATTCTTCAACACATGATAAGACAATGAACAAAAGTCTTAAAAAATACTTAGAAATATTTTGAAAATCATATAGGTCATTGACTTAGAACAAATCAATAAAAAATACTTGAAGGAAAAAATATATAACATGTACAACTTTTGATTTCACGACTTGATAGATCACACATATTGGTTACAAGATATTTACAAAATATTCCCAACTAAAAAATCCCCAAAATAAATTTCCCAAATTTTAAAGTTTTCAAAACAAACTTATTCCAACTCAAAAGTTTTTTTAAAGTCTAAACTAAATTCTCTTTCAACTTTACAAAAACTTTAAATCAAAATTTCACCACAAAACATATGAATGCACATTTATTCAAAATATAAAGATTAAAATCGTCTGCAAACTCGCCCGCCATCGCTTTAAGGATCTGGTGTGGTAGTTTGACAATTTTCACCACCAGCTCAGTTTGAATATTATTAAAATAATTTTTCTTTTATGTTTAACCAATCATATTTTTTTGTTAGTAATACATATCAACAGCAATAATATATATATACCAACATTTTAACAATTATTTATAAATGACGCAAACGACATTTATGATTGACATGTTAAATGGTCTTGTCTCTAACAAAGAAACTAACGATGTGATTAATAATCTGCTATTCCTTGTTAATTACTCTGAATAAATCTTTGATGATAATTGTATCGAGTATAACACTATTATCAATTTAGAGACAATCCAATTCTTCTCATCTATAACTGAAACTTTCTGACTGTGATTTCGATCATATCGTTAATTTTTGATATTTCCATAATATTCATATTTTTCTTTGTTGAAACTTCAAAGATTTTCATTGTTTCTGTCATTGTTGAATCTCTATGATGGGTTCGGATGATTTCCTTTTTCATAATAATAATTGGTATTGTGAATTTTCTTTTCCATTATAATATGAGATTTGATTCGTCAAAGATTCATAACCTTTAGTATTTCTAACATCCATAATTAAAAATATTAATATTTATTAAATTCAAAATCAATGCAATTTGTTTGTAATATATAAACAAATCTTCACGAGGATTTTTATTCATCGTCGAGTAATATCACCTCAATTCACAATATTTTTTCACTTGAAAAAGGCAGTGCCGCAAATTCGTGAATATCAAAAGCATCGATATAATTGCTGATTTATAATCTTAAAGCTCTTTTTAATGAATTCAATGGAAAATAAAATCAGTGGTGAAATTGGAAAAAGCTCTTTTAATATATATATATATATATATATATATATATATATATATATATATATATATATATATATATATATATATATATATATATATATATATATATATATATATATATATATATATATATAAGACTATAAGAGCTTTAAGACTATAAATCAGTAATTATAACGATGCTTTTGATATTCACGAATTTGCGGCACTGCCTTTTTCAAGTGAAATAAGCATAATAACAATAACTATAATAATAATAATAATAATAATAATAATAATAATAATAATAATAATAATAATAATAATAATAATAATAATAATAATAATAATAATAATAATTATAATAATAATAATAATAATAATAATAATAATAATAATAATAATAATAATAATAATAATAATAATAATAATAATAATAATAATTAATGATATAATAATACATTATTATTATAGTAATATGTTGAAAACATGAAATTCTGTTTATTATTAATCGTAAATATTAATAAATAAATATTAATAAAAAACCAATTGACCAGCTGATTAAACAAATAAATCCGGATGTATCAAATAATATAAAAACTAACCACCAAGTTCTGAACTGAATAAAATGACAAAATTAAGGTTGATTTTAATAATATTCTTTTTGTCTCTCACAGTTTGTCAAGCACTTCTCTGTTCAAAAAATGACAACTCAAACTCGGATTTCCAGAATAGGAAAATGTATATTTTATGCTTGGTAGATATTTGTTCATTTTCATTGATTTGAATATTTTTTTTATTTTTTTTTCTAGATAAAACAGAGAAAGTTGAAAAACAATTTTCAAACAAACGTAATATAAATATTTAAAACTTAAATAAATATTATCGAAAATTTCTTCTAGAGATTCAAGACAAATTCCAATGAAAGAAAATTTGAAACAAATGTAAGATTATTTTGTTTTAATGAGAATTTCTTTTGATTCGTAATTTTGTTAGAATCGGCCTGAAAAACTGAGATTATCAGACAAATCAGAAAATGTATGTTAAATATTCATAAAGATAAATCAAATTCAAATAATTTAAAATTTTTTTAATATTTTCTTTAATTTATTTTTAATCTATTTAGAAAAACGAAAAATCAAAGATCAAAAGAATTTTGTATGCCCTACAGAAACGTATTTATATTTAATTAAAAGAAACAATTGCAGTTTTATTTAATTTCGCTATGAATATTATAAATTTTATTTTTAATTTAGTATAATTACAAAAATCATATTAATGCCAAAATGGTTACATGAATATATAGGAAACTGATTCTTTAAATTACGTAGAAAAAAAAGAGTGGGGCTTGGAGTAAAAATAAAAAAGTAAATAATTTAATGTATAGAGAAATATAGGTATTTTAATCTCAAAGAATATTTTAGCCTTAAAAGAAGTATTTTTGTAGCACCTGTCTCATCAGACAATTAATGCAACTTTTGAGGGAATCATTATTTTCATAATTGTTTTAATGAAATTGATACCTTTTTAATTTTTTTTATAGTGTAACATCTTACAAGATTGTTTTAAAACACCACGAAAATATTCAATTTATTTTAGAATTTAAGTTATGCAAAATTCAATTTGATATGTAATTTTTAAAATTTTTACTTTATTTTTAATAATTTATTTTAATTTTTAAAATTATCCAATAATATTTAAGAAAAATGAAAATAGAATAAATATTATAACAATCAATGTTGTTTAATCAGTAAATATCAAACAATAAAAATGCCTTCATCTATCTCAAGAAATAAAACAATAAATTCTGAATCTAATTTACACTTAACTAAGAAAACATCAAAAAATTCAAAAATATCGCGTAAGCGTTTAGTAGTAAGTTTATTTGAAAACGGGAAAACCTTTGAAGAAATTTCCAAAGAAATGAAAGTCAACATGTCTACTGTCAAACATTGGATCAATGCTCATACACGGGTTAAAGAAATGAGTGAAAATAAAGGAAATAAAAGAAATAAAAGCTATAATTCAGAAATGGTCATTGACAAACTATCAAATGAAGGTGGTAGCAGAGCTGGCGGTTCCAAATCCTATGACAATGACAACAAATCTTCCACAGAGAATGCACAAGATGATCCATTTTACATTGATTTAACAAAATCATTGTCTGCAAATAATTCAATAAATTCTGTGAATAATATATCAATAAATGCCGACAATATTGCTAGTGCTAAATTCAGTGATCCGCCAAATACAACAGAAATTCCACCAAATTCAACAGAAATTCCACCAAATTCAACAGAAATTCCACCAGTAAATATCAATAATATATGCAAAAATGAATCAAATAAAAATAGTGAAATAAAAAAAGAATTACAAGAACAAATAGAAATGATTATCAATAATACAAAATCAGAATTAGAAAAGCTTAGACATTTTTATAATATTTTGAATAATTTTGAATAAATATTTT
>CAUHTR010006434.1:0-13550 GCA_959609185.1 Schmidtea polychroa
ACGATATCTCTCACACTGAGCAAATGACTCAAGTGATTCGATATGTTGACATTGAAGATACGGAGGTTTGCGTGGTAAAGTCTTTCATTGACTTTATTCAGTTATATCGTAACTGATTTGTAAATGTTTTACACAGACGGCATTAAGCTGGACAAATTTATGGTGAACAGGAACGAATATTGGATATGAATACTACCAATGCACTGTTTGTTTCTTGTAATAATCACTCGCTCAATCTCGCTGGTGTGCATGCAACTGACGTTATTGTACATTCTGCTATTTTTTTCGGCACTGTTGAAAAGTTGTACTCATTCTTCTCAAACTCCATCCATAAGTGGGATGTTCCAATTAACCTAAGGATAGCGTGTGAAACGAGATAGAGTTCAAAGCATCAGGTTGTACACGTACTTGCTGAGCACACCGAGGAAATAATAAAAGCATTAGAAGTGTTGAGAGAAAGACCAAAAGACACCCCAGAAAACCAAGGGTGACGCAGGAAGTCTGTTACTTTGTATCATGACCTAACCTTTTTCTCGTTCTTGCATTTCTGGAGTCCAATAATCCCCGAAGTGAATAATTCAGCACACTTGTCCTAAGTACACAGAGTAAAATGCCGCAACTATGACTGCTGAATTTTAACGCCTTCGGCGCCATATTATCTAATATAAGAAAGTAACGCAGATGAACAGATTGCTCACTGGACAGCTTTAGATTTGCTTCGGTGGGTTTAAAAGTGGAAGTTGCAAGAGAGTTTGACTAATTTGGTTGTGATATTGAGAATTTTTTTAACCATTACTGTATCAACTGCCAGTTGTGAGGAATGTTTCTCAAAGCTTAAATTAATAAAAACATTTCACAGATCCACAATAAGCCAGGTGTTAAATCGTTCTTTGAAGCTTGGTCCTTAGTATCGTCTTAGTAATCGTCCGCGTTTCTCGACGGAGAAACTCGTACACTTGATCGGCCACCTCATAATCTGACAGACAACTGAAACCTGTATCATTAGCTGCGGTGATTTTCTTGACTTGTAATTTCTCAATATCTGCCTCATTTGCTAGTGGAGGACCACTTTGTTCAAATTGATTCTTAATACTCGTTACACACTTGTCAAAACTTTGATCTGAAAACATGTAATCTGACGAATCAGATCTAAAATCCTGCGGCAGCAATCCACCAAATAAATTTGATATTAGTTGGCCAAAAACACTATTAAAGTTATCAGGATCTCTTGGAGTCATAAAAAAGGAACCATCAGTTTCGTTTGTGGTATTTCCAACAGGAACATGACGAATAATATGAGAAACATTCAAGGCATCATCATTATTTTCCATTGAGTTATCAGATTCAAGTCTTTCATCCATCCTTGCACGTCACACATTTACCATCCTGAGATATGTGAACGTCCTGTTGCATTGAACAGCATGATCATTTGATTTGTTAATTAAATCCATTGAAGAAATCTCTAAAATTCGATTTGAAATCATATATTTTGCAAAAACACAAGAATTCCAAAATTCGAAAACAACTCAAAATTCAACTCGATTAGAAAACTCACTAACTCCAACAATCCAAAACCGATACCGTACCAAAAAACTCACAATAAATCATAATCATATTCACAATTGTCCATGTCTGTGTGCGCACACAAAAACCTCCAAAAACCAGTACAAAGCGCACACAGGCGCGAGCATTGACAATTAATCACCAGTAAATATGAAATAACCTAGCATCATTTTCAATTGAGAGATTTCACTGTAGATTTCAATATTTTTATAGAGAAATTTGCACAGATTAAAGTCAGGCAATTTAAAATAAATTTAAATGCTTACAGCTTTTAATGCATTGCATTTTACTTTTATATCTGAACTACTTAAATAACTGTAAAAATTTAATACATAACTTAGTAATTTCTGTAAATAGGAGTGACTAGTAACTGGTTGTAAGGGGTCTAATACTACACTAAATTTCTTGTGCAAGCAAGCCAGGGACTGCTATATATACACAAGTTCGAGACGACTCATTCTTGCCTTGACCCCGGCTCTGGTAACGCACGCTACGCAACTGCCAACAACTAACAGCCAAGTACCGACATCTAGTTACTAACAAACATATAAAAAAATACAATAAAAGAAAACAAAGATACAATACAAAGTTTATTCTTCATCACATATTTATTTACAATAAGCTCCGTTTAATTCAGCCAGTAAAATATGAACTATTTCTATCTTCTTTAAATTTTTGACAGCATCCACATTGACATATGGACATGTAATTTTTGGTGGATCACTGCAAACCATACCGACTACCAAACTCTTCAAACCAAGTCCTTGTACTGATCCGTAAAACATACAAACAATGTTTTCAATATTAATTCCTGCTGTCTGATAAAGCAACCAGGTACTAACAACTAAGTAACAATAACTGGATACTATCATCCGGTTACCAACAACTAGGCAACAACTTATATTCATTAATTAAGTAACTTCATACACTAAGCAGCCATTTCTAAGCATACTACTCTATACATTAAATCCTGTACATAATAACAACTTAAGCAACTAAAAATGTTGTGAAAATACTTCAATGTTTTCTTCAGTGAAAATTATCAAATTTTTACTTTTATTTATATTAGAAATAAAATATATTTTTTAACTAAATTGCAATCGGTAAACGTTGTCTGATTAAGTAAAATTGTAAGCATTCGTCAAAGTCATTTAACAAGAATGGTAAGTTTTAAATGAAATTAACATTAAACGGGAGAATAATTATTATCAACTCAGACATTTTAAAATAACACAATGAAAATTTTAGAAATATGATCGAAAGAAAGTTACAATGAAAAACAAAAAAAACAATATAGAAAGCAAAAAATTCTAATTTTTATTCACCAAAAATCTGTTTAACTTCTTTGAATTGATTACTAACAACCAAATACTGTTGGGTTTTAATTAGCTTAAGTCGGTAACCTCTGACTCCTCGTGTCCTTTTAATCAAACAATGAACTACCCAACATATATTTGTATCATAAAAATATATTCTTTTCTCAATAAACAATCAATAATCAAAGTTAAGTTTGACCGATTATCAGCTCGGTGTTGATGCTTTGACATAAGATAATATTCACCTTTTATTTCTTTAGGTTCTCTCGACCAACGTTTTCCTTTTTCTCTTTGATTCGAGATTTTTTTCACCTTTTCGTATTCCTATTCTATATCTTCTTTTTCCCTAATCTCCATAATTAGTTTTTTACCTTTCGCCTAGTCTCGTTTCTCCTTACCCTAACTGAGGCAAAGTGCCGATTTGCTCTGATTTTCACATTCCTTATATACTCCTCGAAATCGTGATGACAAATGATTATTGCCGAGCCAATCTCTCACTTGACATTCGATTCCACATATCTGCTTCGGCTGTGACCCATAATGGTCCAACGAACAAAGATAATTAATGACCCGTCCGGCCTTTCTGCACGCAGTATCTTCTCCTTGTTCTTTTCCAATTAATCATTGTGTCACGCTAATGGGCCCAAATCTTCCTTCTATTTTCTTTTCTCTTTGTTTACCCGGCTCGGGTTTCCTTCATCTCTCGGGTTCTCCATTGGCTCGGGTTTCCCATCAGCTCGGGTTTTCCATTAGCCAATTAATTAATTAATTAACGTTTTCTGTTTTCATACATTTGAATGCTTTTCGACCATTTCTAACCATTTTCTGATAAATCCCTAATCATCATCTTGTTGACCATTAACTAATCTATACCTGTCCCGTTTTCCCAATTCGATTTCGATGATTTTACAATTTATTGATTTTTCTTGGATTTCCGGATTCTTGCCTTTCGCAACTGCCTTTGCCATTTCCTAATACTGCTTCCATCATACTTTCCTTTACTATCAATTCTGTGCATGATCACGCTTTTATTGATCTTTTTTCTTCACTTACTTTTTATTTATTTTTTCAACCTAAATTTCATTTAAATTTATTTATTTTACAGACTTCAACAATACTAACTCCTAAGTACTTACAATCAACTACTTGCAAACAAATATTAAATATTTTCAAGTCAAATATCCCTGGGAAAAAATTATTTTTATGGAGGGGTGTCAATAAATTTTTTTTTTAAATCCAAATATCCTTATCATACAGTGAAATAGTTCTCAGGTCAAATATCCCATGACTCACTATATTGCTTGACATTGACATGCTTCAGATTGACATGCAAAGAAAACATTTTCAGTGAAAGATCTTAGAGTTAAATATCCTGAGGAAAGAAATATTATTTATTTATACTTAATTTTTCACTTAAACTAATAAGATATTTGAACGAACATATATTGAGATAAAAATTATTCCAAATAATCATTGCTTCAAATAAATTATAGTAAATATGATAGCGAGCAAATATATAAAAAATATTTATTTAATTATTTTATTTCATTAAATTCATTGAGAGTCAACTTTATTAGTTAAATAAATCGACTATAAAAAAGTGACATATTAACCGAAATAATTATTTTCCAAAACTTAATACTAATGAGAACGTCTTATGTGGAGGGGAGCTTATTATTGGGATTCTATTATTAATATTTTGAAATTATTATTTGCAAAAATAAATAAAATAAAATCTTGACAAATGCATGGATTATAACAGCGAAGAGTAAAAGTAACAAATTTGAAATTCTATATTTAGTAACAAATTTCAAATTCTATATTTAGTAACAAATTTCAAATTCTATATTTAGTAACAAATTTCAAATTCTATATTTAGTAACAAATTTCAAATTCTATATTTAGTAACAAATTTATATGAAATATATTTGCAAATAGAAATTAGCGAAAGAATCTCATACACAAGAATCATTTCTACACTTGACGACTTCTGAAGGAGCAAATGCCAATAAGTTCAAAAAAAATCGATTTGTCAATATAATTCCCTGTAAATTTATGTGCAAATGTGCTTATTGAATGAATTATTGAATATAGTTGATCAAAACCGGGTTAAAATCAGGAACGCGGAATATCCGGAAAATTATATAAATGCAAGCTACATTCCATATGATAATGATGCGAATAAATACGAATATATCGCCACTCAAGGACCGACTGAGAACACTTTGCTGGAATTTTGGCAAATGATCTGGCAGGAAAATATCTGTTTCATTCTTATGCTCACAAAGTTTACAAATGTAATATTTTGTTTAAATACTTCAAAATTATTTGTAGGCTGGATGAAAACAATAAATTAAAATGTATTCAGTATTGGCCCGATAAGATTGGGGAACATTTGTCTGTTGGAGGTTACACTATTGTGCTGTTAGACAACCTGCAATATGATGGCCACGTCGAAAGGAAAATGATATTATCAGACGTGAGTTTTATTCACATTGCAATAAAATAAACTCCTGCCCCTTAGGAATATAATTATAGGAAGAAAATCGTTCAATTCCACATGAATACTTGGCTGGATGAGTGCGCACCGAAAATGGAATACTTTGACAAATTTTTGTTTCGGTTCCATGAAGTGGCGACAGATACTTCTAATTCCCCTTATCTAGTTCATTGCAGGTACAACCAATCTTTATTTGGTCATTTCATTTATATTACATGACTAGTATAAGTACCTAATATAACAAAAACAATAAAAATAACAATAATAATAACTTAGTAAAAAAGATCCGTTTAAAATTAGTTTTGACTTTGAATATAAGTGTTGAAGGATGAATGATGGCCTACTCAACTTGATGTCTAATATAAATGATAACACAAACACTTGTTTAAAATTATATATATATTATTTAGTTTGTGTAACTTCGTTTAACCTGGCTGAATATAGCCGTTTAACGTCTGGCGCAACATATTATATTTGTGGTTGGTTGTTGTTTATCTATGGTTGGCGTACGTGATTCGCACACTACCCTGCACTATTTGGTTGATTCATGCAATCGTGCGAGTTCCGTCTTGTCTAGAATTTGTTGAGGGGTGACCGTGTTATAATATTACATCTAAATCCGAAATATAAAAGTTTTTATAATACACGTTGGTGTGTGCATCAGTGGATGACTCACCATTTATGAGAGTGTGAAGTTATTTACTTCATTTATTCAATTTTATAAATGATTTTAAAGTAAGTTTTTTTAAATTTAAGTAATATTTAAGGCTTGAATTTTGATTTTATATAATTATGAGATCATTATTCAAGCTCTTAAATATTACTTTTATATTTAATTAATTTTCAGGTTTTTTTACGATTTTTATGACATGAGTGCTACTAATAAAAGAAAAATAGACCTCGAAAATCGAGAATTTCAAGATCGCTGGACGATAGATTATTTATTTATTCTGAACAAGAATGTTAACCACAGTGTTTGGAATGTTTATAAATCATAGCTGTGTGTAAAGAATATAACTTTAAGCGGCATTATCTTTCCATACATGAAAAAAATATCATTCAAATACGCGAGACATGAAAATACCACTAGTGAAAATTTGAAACATTTTTGTATGAATTGGAAACTAAGTGTGGAAATATGCTTTTACATAGTAACGTTCGTTGGTTAAGTGCTGGAAAGTGCTTGAAGAGATTCTTTACACTTCGAAAAGAAGTTCATCTTTTTCTCACAGAAATTGCCGTCGATGAAAATTTCACAGTAAATTTAGTTGATAAAAATTTTATTTATTCACTTGCTTTCATAACGGACTTTACAAATTATTTAAATATTTTGTATAAGTCCTTGCAAGGACAAGATCAAAATGTGTGTTGCCTTTATAAATATGTTACTGGATTTAGAAACAAATTAAAATTGTTAAGGCTTAATTTGGAGCAAAATAATTTATTTCATTTTGAATTTTGCAAAGAGATCTATGAGGAAATGAAAGAATGTAATATAGAAGCGAATTTTAAAATATTTCTACCAAAATTGGATATGCTAATTACAGATTTCAATGAAAGATTTTTTTAATTTGATGATTTCAAACCGTCTATTGATTTATTTTGTGATCCAATTAATATTGATATCAACTCTGTTGATCTTAAATTGAGAGATTTTGGACTTCAAATTGTATCAATGTTCGGAATTACATATATCTGCAAGTGTGCATACTCCGATATGAAATATATAAAGTCAAAATATCGAAACAGTTTGAAAGATTCCACTCTTGAAGATATAATTAGACTTGCAACAACAAATATTGATGTGGACATAAAATATATTGTTGCTAAACAATTACGGCCACAATGTTCTCATTAATATATTATGAATATTTTAAAGTTTTCTTTTTAGTATAAATAAAATATTTTTTTAATTAACATTAACTATCTTTTCATTTATCAACCGTCTTGACCTCCGAAATGTTTGGTGAAGAAAATATGGCCCACAGGTTATGATAAGTTGGACAGCGCTGTCATTTCATTTTTGGTGAGCGTAAAATGCATTTAAATGTCCACAAAAATATTCTCCGGGCATCATTGACTACCAGTGGCAACAGAAAATTATGCTCGTGCTATGTATTACGTTTTCTAACCGCTATTTGCAAGCCCATCGAGTATGGCGTTGCTGAGAAAATTTGAGATCTTTTCAACCTACTGAATACCACTTGTTGCATAATATCATTACTACAATCAACACGTCCCTTTATATCTACACTTCTGAATTAACCAAGAAATCACAAGATTGGAAAATGCCAAAAGATACAAGTTGTATCATCAACATCATTACAAAGGAACCTTGATACCTCTCAGTTTTTGACCTACAAGTAAAAGAATTCTCGTGTATTTTGTAGAATATGCGGTTCCCTTCAACAGTTAATACTAAGATAACCTCTAATAATAAATTGAGATACAGAGTTCCATTTTTAATTGATGGCTTATAGTAGAGGGAAAGTAGAAGTATGACCCAAAGAAAAATTGGCTTGTAAAAAAAAGATTTTTAAAGAGCACTCCCCCCATAAATGTTTTGCGCGAGCGGGGCTTTTAAACTTTTTATTTTTTGTGTTTTGGGTCGAATTTGATGGATAAATTGATTTTTCTCAATATATTTTCTCTCCTAAGAATATTTCTTCCTTCAATTAGTATTTAGTACGTTTTTACTTTTTAATAATAAACTTTTTAATTCAAATATTGAAAGACATTTGTGAAACCAGATAATTTTATCAAGGTTGTGGTAATTATTGAAGTATTTCTGAGATTTACATGAAAATTATTGTAAACTTACAGAAATTTCTGAATATTTAAAAAAAAATTAATTTAAAAGGTATGGCAGGCCTTTAATTTATTAGAAAATCAGAGATGAAAGAACGAAATGTTATCGATATGATCTTTAGTAGAGAATTCTATGATAATTTGGATTGAAGTTTTTTCTAGAAAACATTGATCTTTTTGTATATTCTCGTATATTTAGTTGCTATGATGTTGTATGTTTCACAATAAGCATTTAGATATATTTGATTTTTATTAAGAAAGTTTACTTGATGGAAACTTAATATTTATTAGAGAACTTTATCTGTTTAATGGGATTTACTCACATGAATAACGTTGTGTTTCATTAATGTTGTGTTTCATTAAAGGACTTACATAGATTTTAAGGATTCGAATCGATTGAATATTGAAGTGATTAGAATAAAGAATTAAGCTCATTTGAATATATCTGTTTAAAGGAAAATTTAATCTCAAGTGAGGGATTTAGTTTGTTGAATGTTGATTAAAATGACCAATAATTATTTTTAAGGTTTTGGATATCAGTAAACATTATTACATTTGTAGAGCATATTGTCAATGAAAACATTGAACAACCAATCAAAATTAAATATACATGTAAATTTAGGCTTAAGAAATTATTTTACATTTTTAGAACATATTTAATCTTTTTGTTAACTCGAAACAACCAATCAAAATCATACACGTTTGTTTACTTTGAAGAATTTATTTTTATTAATTCATTTTCAAGAAGAAAATATCCAAATTAATTATACATAATTAGACAATTTATTTAATAAAAACTAGAATCTTTTATAAATAGGTTGAAAATTCACATAATTATTACTGACTAGAATTTTTAGTATTTTGTTATACTCTTTGCTAATTAATTATTTTTTTGTGATATTTTGTGTCATATTCACAAAAATTTACAATAAAAATTAAGTTAGATAAATATTTCATAAAAATTTACATTACAAATTATCTTTGTAAATTTGCTTTAAAATTTTCTTTATATTACATTATTTCTCAGATGTTAGTGTTCTTTGAAAATAAATTACAATAAATATATTCATTTTTAAAATTATTACTTTAATTTACTTAATTTTAAATTATTATTTATTTCAAAATTACTACTTATTTACTTTAAATTAAAATTATTACTTTAATTTAAATATAACATTGACATAAAAACATATCAGGCACTGCAGCTATTATGAAAAAATTAGCTAGAGTTTTTTTAATTAAAGAAATTTTTGATAAGAAATTAGGCTTATTGTTTTAGAAAAATTACTTTAATTTTTAATTGTTAAAAATATTTATGGTTTTTTAATTGAAAATTTTATTATATATTTAAAAATTACCTCAATTATTAACGTAAAAATATTTTTTAAAACATTTTAAAAAATAATTTAAAATAATAATTCTCTCTACTTCTGATTAATGGATCCCTATCAAAAGTAACCTTTTCAAAACACAACAAAAGATTTTTTTAGTTTTAATGCTATCTTTTTATGTATTTGAACCAAATTATTGTAATGGGAAAATTATTAATAAAATAATTTCAAAAATTGGAATTCCTACTTCAGATAAATTTTCTATTTCTTATGGTTTAGTAGAACCTATTGAGCTTTCTCAAATGGTTACGCTTTATTTTGTTGAACCTCCCCTTCAAGACCAAATCCTAAGTACGGGCATGAAAACTCCAATTTTATGTAATCCTCAGTTTATTCAACTCCAAAGGAAATGAAATGATAAAATATAAATTTAATTTCGTTTTAGAAATTTTTGCTTCCAGTTTTGAAAGTAATTCTGCATTTATTTAATTCTTTACACAGCCCCCTTAAACTTAAATTTCTTTTAATTTATATGCTAATTTTTAACTGATTTTATATCAATTTCCTATTAACCCCTTAAATACCCAAAACTATTTTATTAAAAATTAGAATGTACACTTTGGACAATGATTTCTTCGGATACGAAAACTACGATTACAATATATTAGACATTTCAAAGTAGAATTAAGTCAACTGCGTTTCATAAAATTGGTTTCCGTGCGAAAATTTGAATATTTACATAGAAATATAGATTTTAACGGTTTAAGGGTTAAATAATATTTTGTGGATTTAAGACACATTTCTTTAAAATTAAAAATCAAAATCTTTTCTATGAATTAAATTGGAAAAATTGGAAATATTAAAACGAAATAAAATTTCATTAAAAATATTTTAAAAAATCAATGAAAAATATTATATTTGAGTAGAGGGATAGCGGCCCACTAAACCAGCGGCCCTCTGGGACAAAGACATACCCCCCTCCCCCCCCCCCTCCCCCCGCCATTTTAAATTTTTTTTTTCAAGGTCAAATTTTAAACAAAGACATATGACTCATCAAGGTCATTGAAACAAAGGCCATGACTCATCCGATGACTCATTCAAGGTCATATGACTCATCCGATGACTCATTCAAGGTCATATGACTCATCCGATGACTCATTCAAGGTCATATGACTCATCCGATGACTCATTCAAGGTCATATGACTCATCCGATGACTCATTCAATGTCATATGACTCATCCGATGACTCATTCAAGGTCATATGACTCATCCGATGACTCATTCAAGGTCATATGACTCATCCGATGACTCATCCAAGGTCATATGACTCATCCGATGACTCATCCAAGGTCATATGACTCATCCGATGACTCATTCAAGGTCATTCTCAAGGTCATATGAGTCATGCGATGAGTCATGCTAAATTTTTTAAAATTTAAATTCTCAGAGTTCCCGCCAATGGTTTTTATTATTTAATAGCTCATTCGAAAGGTATTTGAATGGTGAGTATTTGAGACCATCGAAGGTCTATGGAGGTTCAATAACCTTCAAAGAGTTCAATGGTATTGGTTACACTCAACATCTCACAAGGGTATTATTATTACTATTATTATTATTATTATTATTATTATTATTATATTATTATTATTATTATTATTATTATTATTATTATTATTATTATTATTATTATTATTATTATTATTATTATTATTATTATTAGTATTAATATATATACTCCGAGTTTATCCGACAAAATATTTTGTCCCCCTATGGGTAATGCTCACAAGAGTACTGCTCACGCTCAACAACTTGCAAGGGTACAATGATATTATTAAACAATGTAATAAAACACATATTTTCTAAATTTATTATTATTATTATTATTATTATTATTATTATTATTATTATTATTATTATTATTATTATTATTATTATTATTATTATTATTATTATTATTATTATTATTATTATTATTATTATTATTATTATTATTATTATTATTATTATTATTATTATTAACATCATTATTATTATCATCATTATTATTTAAAAATGTATAAAATTGAAACTATCACTAGTTTTCAAAATACCAATAAAAATGAAAATGACCATATTAAAAGTAGTTATCATTACTAATAATAAAAATGTTTAAACTTGAAAATTATCACATGTTTTCAATATAACAATAAAAATGCAAATATTAAAAGATGTTATTATTACGATTATTAAAAATGATTAAACTTGAAAAACTATCACAAGTTTTTAATACACCAATAAAAATGAACACATGAAGTCTAGTTTTTTTTTTTTTTTAAAAAGAAAGATATATTTTTTAATAATATTCATCATTATCATTATCAGTTAATAATATATCATCAATATCAACATCTATATCGATACTATCATCGAAATCTGGGTTGAAATCTCCACAAAGCGGTCCAACATCATCCAATATTTGATCCTTATCATCGAAATCTTGGCTGAAATCTCCACATAGCTGGTTACAATCAACATATCGCAAGTTTATTTTTATTACTATTATTATTATTATTATTATTATTATTATTATTATTATTATTATTATTATTATTATTATTATAATTATTATTATTATTATTATTATTATTATTATTATTATTATTATTATTATTATTATTATTATTATTATTATTATTATTATTATTATTATTATTATCATTATTATTATTTTTATTAAAAATGTTTAAACTTGAAAACTATCACATGTTTTCAAATAATAATAAAAATACACATATTAAAAGATGTTATTATTACGATTATTAAAAATGATTAAATTTGAAAACTATACATCAATTAAAAATAAAAATGAACACATTAAAAGTCTAGTTTTTAAAGAAGATATATTTAATAATAGTCGTCATCATCATCATCAGTTAATATAATATCGTCTATATCAACATCTATATCGATACTATCATCGAAATCTGGGCTGAAACCTCCACAAAGCGGTCCAACTTCCTCTAATATTTGATCACTCTCATCGAAATCTGGACTGAAACCTACAGAGAGCGGTCCAACTTCATCCAATACTTGATCATTATCTACAGCATCAACCCCAAAATAATGCCCAAATGCGATACTATTATTTTTCCCCCACCCATAATCGCTTGTCATCGTTATTTGTCAATGCGATTTTACTATTTTTGATGGTATATAGTTGGTGGTTCCGCGTCCCTATCCTAGTTTGCGGCACTGCAATTTCTACGTTGTTATTGTAGCAGTCTAAATATGACTGGTGCCCAATCTCTGTCCCATTAACTTCACCCCTTTAGCCCTCATAGTATCTTTGACACCTAATAAACTATAGCACTTAGGTCTTAAGAAAACCCATTCCTTATACCCGAGACCTTTGCTTTCATCTTTAAATTTTCCTATCACAGAATCAAGGTTTCTCGAGTATAAGGGGTGTGCGGGATCATAATTAGAGGTATCTAGAAGATTATCTCTTATCATTGCCGGCAAAAGAGTGTCTAGCTTACAGTGCTTAACCTCAAGAAAAAACGAATCAGTATCGCCGGCAACGATATTTATATCACATAAGAATTCGGATCTATATTTTGCCAATTCATTATATTGCAGTTGATACATGCGTAGTTTAGACAGGTCTAGCACTGATTGGCCTATGTAGCTAGGCCTGTCTAAACATATAATATCTTTATTAAGATGAACCGCAATCAGATCATCCGCTATTTTAATTGATTTTTTGAAAGTTGGTTTGGAGGCGTATACAATCATCTTTGCTGATGAATTGCATAGCCTCAAATTCATACGTTTTTTCAAATTCTCTACTGATTTACCATAGAGACTATTATTGAATAATTTATATAGATCTCTATACAGTTCACATGTTGATTTTGAACGTAAATTAGTATTTCGATCTATATATGTTTTGAAAATTGTTGATTGTTTAAATTTAATTGCTCTATGTACATGCTCAACTTCCGCACCTAATTCTATATACAGCTTGAGAAGCCGCCAATGAAGAACATGGT
>CAUHTR010006435.1:0-18452 GCA_959609185.1 Schmidtea polychroa
CAGCACATCACTTTGTAGCTGATCATCCTCTCAATCCAAGGTCTGCCTGTAATGGTTGCTTACCAACCATCAGTGCAGCCACGACACCACTGGCCAAGTTCAATGAACCTGCTACGAATCAGCTCAGTAGCGTCAAAAACGTGGAATGCCTACTCGGGAACAGGAAGTAGAATTAAAAGAGAAGAAAAAGAAAAAAATAATTTGGAAAACCAGTTGAAGAAAAAGAAAGGTGATCAAAATAGAGCACTGAAAGCAAGAGATGAAAAGAAAAGAAAATTGTATGAATTGTATGAAGATAATCCAGAACTATGCACATCTCTGAAAGTTAGGGCAAAGCCTGGTAGGCCAAGAATTGAGGAAGATCAGCCTTTGTTACTATCAACTATTGTGGATATTGCTATATATGGATTGGCGTCACATGAAAGGAGGCAGAGTGATGTGTATGGAAGTATAAAAACTTTAGACTAGCAGACTGAACAGTTGAAAATGGATGGTTTTACAATCGGTAGAAGTGGGCTCTACTTTCGTCTTTTGCCAAAGCGCAGTTCATCTCTTGAAGGCCAGCGTCATGTGTCAACGGTCCCTGTAAAGCTTTTTCGGGCCCAAAATGACCATCATGCGAAACATATAGACGGTTTGTTTTGTATGGAAACCATAAGACACTTGGAAGAGTTGGAATTCCATGCTAAGCCCTGAACGATCTGTGTTTTGTGAGTCAAGACGACAAAGCTCGTGTTTCAATTGGGTTGACTGCTGCTAACAAGCAAATTCCATTGCTGATGCACCTCGAGTACAAAGTCAGCCTGCTGAACACGACTGGGGTGTGGCAGCAGGACACAAGTTAATTCCTTTCGGTATATCCTGGAATCAGAATTCAGCCTAATAGTTGGAAACCTAGAAGCTGTTGTTATTCGGGACCCACAGATATAGCAATTAGATCTAAAAAACAATCGTCATCAACAGCATTCAGCCATGGACTTGATTTCGAAAAATTGCTTACACTCAAGAAGTTTGATGCCATAACAAGGAGTGGTATTGATCAATTGGATGAAACCAATTCTGATGTCGACAGTTGATGGTGGCCCGGACAAGAACCTGAGATACCAAAAAGTTATTAATGTTTCTTCAATTGACTTTTTTTGAAAGATTCTGAAGTCAGAACCTTCATACATATAACACACTGTGGTTTCATTGTACCATTGTTTTCTATTTATGTAAAACCGTAATTAAGGAATTCGTCTTGGTATGTTTTTTTCTATTTGCTGCCATCTGAAGGGCGACAGAAAATATTAGTTGTAAAATACTTGAATTACATTTTCAAATTGCGGATTATCTTGATTCGATTATCGATGATTAATGATAAAATGGTGGTCCTTGTCAGCAAGTAACTAGTAAAATCTCGCTCTCTAACTCGTCAATGTATTTGTATCTTGACGGCATGGCACGGACTGGGCAGGTAGATGGAGCTGTGCTTTACTGCGCAAAGATATAACTCGAGAACACTCTAGTGGTGGGGAGTGAGATGGCATGGCCTGCATATGTCGCTAAATTGTTTAAGTTGAAAAAAACTACTAACAGGTTTATAAAATAGCAAATTAAAAATATATACTTTTTACTCACAAAACTTTCATTTTTACCCCATTTTTAGGTAATTTACCCCGGTTCCCCGACCGCTGAATTATAATTGAGTGTTTTTTTTCGGGGGTCAGAGAAATGCAATGTTATATTTGAGGTGGGTCTGACTTTTTGTGACAATGTGTGACAAGGAGGAGGGGGAGTCAAAAATCAGCCCAAATCTCGGTGACGTCATATTTATGGACGGCCCCTTATATTATAAGCCTTATATTACAATTTTACAAAATTACCAACTTGATCTATATACAATCCTTATATAATATAATTTTACAAAACTATCAAATTAATTTACCTTATTACTCTTATATTAGAATTTTACTTACATTATAATCCTTATAGTATAATTTTACAAAATTACCAAGTCGATCTATATCACAATCCTTATATTATAATTTTATAAAGCTATTAAATTAATTTACCTTATAACCCTTGTAGTAGAATTTCACTTACGTTATAATCCGTATTTTACAACTTTACAAAAATACAAAGTGGATCTATATTACAGTATTTCTATTATAAGGTTTACAAGATGATCAATTAATCCTCTTTATAGTCCTTACCTTACAGTTCTACGAAATTAATCTGCATCATGATCCTTAATGTTATAAATTTTCAAATCTATCAATTACTCTACAATATGATTTTTAGATTGTAATTTTTTGGCGTTAAAAATGACCACTTTTCTCCATACCCCTACCACGGGATTGGGTATGATATCTTGGACGACTCGTAATCCTCATAACAACTAAATTTATCATCAGTATTATAGTATTTATAATTATCATTCTCATAATTGTTATCCTCATTATTACTATACGTGTCATCGCTGCTATGATTGCCTCCATCATAGAGTTCCATCATCATCCCCAAAAGGGTCATTCTCAATATAAGATTATCACCTTTATTATTATTACCCCTACCAACATGATTACTTTAACATCTTTATCATTAACTATTATTATTATCATTGTTGAAATCATGATTATTCATTCTATCATTACCAAGTCACAAATATGATAACTAGTATTTTAATATTTACTTTTAAGGAAATCAGTGCGTATACTAGCCCTTGATTTACAGGTAATTGATGTGCTTTGGTCTATTTCTATGGTTAGCCATCGCTAGATGCAAAAATCGATAAAAATTTCCCTGTTACTAAAATTAGTAACAATAAATCGATTCTCTCCAATAATAACCCTAGAATAACTGTACCCTATTTTTAGCAACACCCAGAATCCCCGACGGTTATTAGAACCTACAAAAACCCGTAACACCCAATCTATCAGGCCGCATGTCATTCTCAGAATATCAACCAATCCCCTTAGACATGCCGTCACTCACAGAAAATGTTAATAGAAACTCCACGCATAAAACTAAACAGCTATTCAACCCCTTAAGTCTATTATTCAATCAAACCCTTGCTTTCAGGTCTGATTCATATTACGCAAATTTACTAGACGCAATCATATCCTCCGTATACTTATTAATCACCAAACACTAAACGATAATTGTACAATTACTCAAAAGCAAAACTTTTATAAGTCTCAAGCCGTTGATTACAAACATATGAAAGGTACAAAACCGTTAGCCATAAATATATAGGGATGGAATGTGGGATCGAGTACTAAGTGCGATCCTAACAGCCCCACCGCCGACGGAATTACTTCTAGTAGCAATAACCAAATACGGGTAACATAAGTATAAAGGTAAAAAAAGAAATTCAAACATGTAAATAAATAAATGGGAGTGTGATAATTCCAGTGAAATAAATAAACAACTAAAGTTAATAAAATCAAGATCTATCACATAATTCTGTTAAGGAAATTCAGCAATAAAGAAAAGAAAACGAGATAGTTAAATTATCATTAATTCCTAAAGTCGTAACGATTTTATAATTTATTTTCTCCAAGGTGTTAAGACTTACAAATTTTTCTTTTCTTAGGAACACGAAGTAACATTGAAAAAATATTACTTAACATCATTAAATTTTATTAATCTCATAAAAGTACGATGGTTTTTATCAAAAAAAGACCTGTTATAGTTTCAACATAAATCGTTAGGAACATTAATCTATCTAATTCACTGATAATTTCCAGAATGATGTCGTATATGAATGGGGATGGGGATGTAGGAGCGTGTATCTTACTCAATTGTACAGGGTTGCTATTAATCATTTGATAAAGTGTTAACGGGTCGATATTGTTCAACTATGGCGAACCTAAGAAAACGGACTCCCAAGCTAGCACCTCATCGACCGATCCCAACTACGAGATGACCCTGGTCTGGAATGCAAATCAAACTACCCTCAAGGACACCAATGGCCCATCAATTACACGGACTACGTACCAGATGGATATAATATAAGATCCATGAGTGGACAAAGGAGAACACATCGTCACCCGAGCGTCCCTTCCAGGTCATCAGGACGGGGCGAGAACCCGAAGCACCGGCTTGGGTAAAAATCGAACCCTACAATAACCTGGGTCTGGAAGCCCAAATACAAGCCCTCCATGACGTCAGAATGGCAGTGACCCGATTAAGTCCAAATCAAGCATCAGATTTGGACGGTCAAACTAGAGGACCCCCATGGAACGGCATTCCAAGAATGTGACGCAAACCGGATAGCTGCAATCCAATGCGGCTTGGATAAGCCGTTGGACGAGCGGAAGTACGGTTCAGACATCTCAACCAAGCGCCCCTCGGAAGCGGGGATGACCTCGAAAAGCACGACAAGGTCGTTGAGATTAGTCCACAAACAGCACCTCTCTAATAACAGAAAATCGAACATCTTTTCATACTGTGCAATATTGTGCATGACGGTATCAAACCACATTTAGTTTTATTTGGTGACTTGTAATTTTTAGACCATAATATAATGTGATCTTGTTTTGAAGATGTATTTTTAAACGAGGGCTATTTAACAAATCGAAATTTCGTATATCAATTTATAGACTTGCCAGTTTACCCAATGTAGCTCCTAACATAATGTACCTCAATCAGATGATAGGAGTATGGCGTAACCACCCGACCAGCAGCGACTGTACCAATTAGGAAACGCTATCGGGATTAACAACCATCCCATCGCGTCGTGCTTAATTAACTAAATTGATTATCTAGTCCACATGGGACACCACGATTTTATGAAACTTTTTCTTCTATTGCTCAAATTAATGTAGAATATGCACCATGATCGGTAGCAGGCGCAACACCAAGTGGAAAAGTTACAAACGAGACTCACTAAATAAAAGGGATGGTTTCGCGAACTCTAAAGCACATAGTTCAATCCCGTCGAGATGCAGAAGCGACTGTAGCTAATCCAACAGCTTCAGAGCGTCCAAGACCAGACGGAAATCCGAGCGCTCCGCCTTCAAATTTGAAAGCTGGAGACATAGCTGCATCAACAAACGATAGATCAATATGTAGCAGCCAAGATCTGGCCTGTAGCGGAAGTACTAACGGTGAACCGCGACGCCAAGTCAATTACCAGGACAAAGAAGAAGATCCGTCCAGGCAAGTCGGCTCGGGCCAAATTCAAACGGGTGCAACTGGCGAATGCGTCGAGTGCAAATCCTACTTGAACTGTCGCGATGACTAGACTTATTGTGATATCTATAAGTATTGTTATGATGATTATAATTACAATGTTAGTTTGTTTATGATGTATGGTTCTTGTTACTACATGAATCGGCTCGATTTTCTCGACGTGGTCGCCAGTTACAATTTCTTTACAAATCATAATAAAAAATAACAAATAAAGTATATTTAAATATTTAAATAATCCAACTTGCCTTTTCGATTATTAAAACAACTATAATTAATAAACATTAATTATTGAACATCACTAAAACAATTTCAATTAATTAGAACGTCTGACAAGGCTATATATATTTCCTTTATTAATTTTAATATAAAATAGGAATTATAAATTCAATATTCAATAAAATCAACAATATCATTCTCTTTTAAATTTCATAATAAAATAACGTAATTTTAATTAATTATATTAGTAATTGGTATATTGTTGGGCATATTGTTTAAATATATAAAATTATTTTCACTTGTAACTATTAGTTTTTGAAATCAAAAAATGGCGTTTTAATATTATTTATTATTTCATTGAATAATTATATATTAATACGTATTTTAAATTACATTTCCCCAATATTTTTTATTTTAAAATTTATTATAGATGTCTAATAATCACGATGGAGATCTAGACGATATTAAGAAACAGGGCACTAGGTAATTATAATTTAGTGTTATTTAATTAATTTTCTAAATGTAATTATTATATCATCTTAAAATTTAAGACTTAATTGAATTTATTTTCCGAATTAATGTTATAAAAATTTACTAACAGTAAGGAAAAAGAAACATCAAAGTAAGTATAAGTATATGAATATTAAATAAATGATTTATAGCGCTTTGCCATGCGATTGAGTTATGCTTTAAACATTAACATAATTTTTTATGTGAATGTAATTATGCTTGAAACTCATTCAACTAATTAATTATTTTAATAAATTTATATAACTTAATGAAAATGCTTTTTTCAAATTATGCACTTAAATTTTAATTTTTCTTATTTGATTACACCAATCAAATAATTTATTTTTAGTTTGATTTTAATGTAGATATTTTGTTTCATGCACGACTTAGTTAATTTAAATTCCATAAAAAGTTTTAACTATGGTAGTTTGGTAATTAATTATTTTATGAAATTTTTAAAAATTTTTAATCATTTATAAATAATTTTCATAAATCCTTTCTTTTATATTTAGAGTTTTTAAGAAAAGTAGTCCAAATGGAAAAGTAAATTGATTTTTTAATTTTTAATTATAGAAAAACTTGAATTAATTTTTGTGGAAAAAACTTTCATATTTATGCTATTTCAAATTTAAAGACCCCCGATTTTTTTGTCACATTTGAAGATTGGATAAATTTATTAAAAACAAAACATGAGAATTATTTTTTACTATGTTCAAGATTAAATGTTTTATTTAATCAATATCTAAGAATAAGACAATAACTCGTAAATTATTTAATATAGAATTGTGAGGTTAATAACAACATTATCGCAAGTGATCTAAAGAAAAAATTATTTATCATTTAGCTTGTTTAAAGACTTTACTAACCAAAACCCACAAAAACTATTCTATCATCTTATGATAGGACAATGTACACTAAATGGTGTAATTTATATTGATTTCTGTATAGTGAAGTCCTTAAACGAGCAAAATAATGTTATCACCATGAATTACTTATGATGATCGAGATAATGAACGATTCAGGCCCAGAGATCCAAAATGTTAGGCCAGGAATTCAGATGGATTTATTAAAAGCAGGAACTAATGTATTACAATTTATTATGATAACCTTGAATACAAGGGTTAATTATGCACACACAATCAATATTTAATGATGGATGCAGATTTGTAGATAATAGTAGTTCCGTCTGCTTGTTTAAAGACTTTACTATCCAAAAAACAACACAAGTTATTCTATCATGAAGTTTAACATTCTGCGGCAGGGGAATTTACACTTAATAGTGAAATTTCTATTGTTTTTGTAAAATGAGGCCCATTAACATACTAAATCATATTATCTCCATTAATACATTCCAGGCGCAGCAATCTAATTTATGGACCTGTTAAAACTAGACACAAATAGTTAATAATATCGAATCTGGATTCAAAGATTTTTCTCGATATAAATCTGTCAGTTTTCTGTTTTTTATTACCAATCAAATAGTTGATTTTATTTAATTTCGTGAAAATCAGGCTCTAAAATTATTTATGAGTAAATCTTTGAGGATGAATTCATTAAAATTCCAATTCAACTTCTGGTGTTCACTATTCATTTATTAACACCCAGCTAATAGAATTTCCTACAGTTCTGATCCAATCAATTGCATAAAATAATAAGATTCACAATAATATAAAGATTTCTTCTTAATTTTCTGTAAACATTTATGGCAGATATAAATCCATTTAGTAGTCTAATTATGTTCTAAATTAGTGGAGCTTGCATCCTTCTGATCACTGGTTATATTTTGAACTATCTGAGCGTATAATTCGTATAGTAAATTGCTATATTTTATTAAATGCACTTGAATTTTCAAAAATAATTATACATTATAAACATCTATTACATGTTGTAAGGCATTATATTCAGGGTTTTGTATCTATGATAATAAAGAACTAATTTTTGTATTAAAAAGAGAGCTTGAAGACTATAAATCAGTAATATATCGATGTAAAATTCACTTGAAAAAGGCAGTGCCGAAAATTCGCGAGTATCAACAAACATCGATATATTACTGATTTATAGTCTTCAAACTCTCTTTTTAATAAATTCAATGGAAAAAATAATCAAAAATAATTTTTTATATCAAAAATCTAATATATAAAGATGAAAGTTTGTTTGTTTGTTTGTTACCCATAGAATTCCCCACCGTTGGACCTAGGGTGCTGAAATTTTGCATGTGACCCTCATTTGACCCGGGACAGGTCATAGGCGATGTTTCAACCCCAGGTGATCACCCTAGGGTACCATAACCCTACTCAGGGTCACCTTGATTTACTACAGTAGATACGCATTAACATTTTCCAAATTTTTAAAGTGCTATTATACTAAGTTTTAAATTCCATCTATACATCGCACTACTGAAAATTGCATCATAAGTCGGCTTCCCATCGTAAAATTTGGTCCCTAAAAGCAACTTTCGAGATTTTTTTAAATGAATGAATTGAAATAAATTTCTTTATTTTGAATCTGATTCCTATTTTTTTAATCATGCAACGCTGAGTACCCCAGGTAGTAGATTATAATAGTGAACAGATAGTCAGCTACAGTTTTATACATTGCAATGCATGATGCCTAATGTTAATGTAATGTAATAAAGGTATTTGGTGAACGATTAGAAAAAAAAATAAAATACTACATTACCGGATTTTTTAATGGTAACCCACATTAGTGCTGATTTGAATTGATTTGACTTAACCTAAGAATTTGGGGCAAAGTGATTTTTTTGTAATAATAATGTTTTATAAGGATTGTTATAGTAACAAACATATATACATGCATTCACAATTATATATTACTGCAATATATCACATAACACGTCTATAAATATTACGCAATAGACATGCAAACATCGATTGCATACAAGTGAAATAGAGATATGTGAATTTCCACATGTATAATTTACACACAGATACATAACTTACAAAATATTGTCCAATTAGGTAAAAATTATTTTGAGAAATATTGGATATTTCATGGTAATTTGGAGACGTCGGAAATTTGTAGAGAAGATTATTCTCAGTCAACAACTATAATACACAAAAAATACATAGTAGACCGTCGGTAAAATTGATAGGCATTTTTCGGGATGTTTAAAATCATTAAAAATTCGATCAATTTTGTTGATTCTAACAAATTCTTCTTAAATCATTCGCCATTAATAACCACTACTAGTCAAACGGGGATTTGTTTTTTGTTTTACAAATGGTGATGATTAATAATGTAAACAATTTTGTTATTTAGCTGAGCTTTTTGTGTTTACATCTTTTGGGTATCCGCCACAAAATGAAAAAATTATGTTTTTCAATTTTCTCAAAGACCAATAATAAATATTGAAAAGTTTGTATCTTGTCCACGCAATTATTACATTACACAATACTGTATATTATTTTAATATGTAATAAATAGAATCAAGTAATTTTAATTCATTTTAATATAGTCATGACTGATTCGGAGTCGTAGACTTTGACCTATGACATAATAATGACAACATACGAGCCTTTGGTTCAGGTAATCTGACCATGAATTTGGACATTTAACTGATGATGTCATAATAGCTAATCTTGCGCTTAGAGCTTTTTTTATTTTATCGAAATTTTTAATAGGATTAAAATATTGTCCATGTTACTAGCATTTATCTACTCAAATAAACGACTAATCTCCCTCTCAAATCTACTAACTATTTCCTAGATTTAGGATTATGGTGATGAAATTTAATCGAATAACTCAAGATCCCAATAATTCGCTAAACTATTTACAACATTTAATTTAATCATATTATGGGAAAACTGGCAGAATATTTAAGGGGACATCATTATTGATCATTGATAAGGACAACAAGGAAAGAGTGAAAAAATAGGAACAGAATAATTGAAAAATTTAACAAAATACTTTAATTAATATAAGGAAAGATTTTGCAGAGAATGGAATGCCATTGATTATTAGGAAGTGTTTATGTTGTCTGTCAGTGATAAAACTGGAATAAAGAGAGAATAAGAGAAACTACTTAAGTAATTTCATCTTTTATACCTGAGGTTTAAAGTGGTTCTCTCGAATTTGACTTTCATCAAACCAGTTATTACAGGCGTTGATTTTTCTTAGTAACTTGTGATTATGAGTATGTTATCATTGATTTGTTATTTGAGCTTCTGTGAATGCGGTACTAATTTTCTGGAGAAGTTCTGTGGATTTTAAGTCTCCTAGATTCTAGACTAAATTCGCCAAGTGCATAACAATTACTTTTCCTTAATGGCTTGGAAAAAAGCACACATATTAATTTCTTTGATGCACCGATAGGATTCATAAACTGTCTCTGTAATGTTGATTGCTACATCTTTGTGATGAAATTTGATCGAGTCACTTGATATTGGGTTTGTAGTTGTTAGCCCTAACCCAGTGTTAAGGTTCGCAATAATTAAAAGATAAAATAAAAAATCGTCTTAATCACAATTTTTAAATATTCAAAGAAAATGAACATTTTGTTAAATCGTTTTTTTGTGATTAATGTTTCTAATCACAACAATGCCCAACTAAATTTATCAGTAGGAGATATTTAACTGGTTAAGATAACATTAGAATCGAAAATCGGAGAAAAATAGAAATAATACAGGGAGAAACATTTTATGGCTGAGAAAAATTCATATTCACAAAATAATTGATTTAAATTGATATCGAATCAGTGTATTTTAGTTATGAATTAGAATAAAATTTAACAGAGCCATCTTTCAAATTATAACGAGACATTTAAACTAGATACAAATCAGAGTGCTCCCCGTGTTATTCCTCGAGAAGCATTATAGAAAACGCAGTAACTTTCAAATTGATTAATCAATTGTGTAGTTGTAATCAATAAATAGGATAATGGACTGTAATTGTGCTGGTGTACAGAATTGTTAGTGCTGTTAAAGCATGCCTGAATCAGATCAATAATTGTTAATATCCTAATTCGTCAACAACCCAACACTAGATATAGATTATAGACGACATAAAATAGTTTGATTATATCTAAGCAAAACTCAATTAACACGTTGCTGCAAATGAAAATTATAGTCGTCCTACATGCATCTTTAATTAAAAAAGAATGCATTTATTTGCCAATCTATAGTAATATATCAAACCCAAAATGATTTCATACTCGTAGATAACATGTATGCCAGTGGTTCTCAATCAATATAAAAGCGCGGAAAACCATTCACATGATTTTTTTTACGCGGAACGCTGACAAAAAAATACTTGCCCACAATGAATCACAAATTACTATAAATCTGTCGTAAACGTAAACAATGCCTTCTTAGAAGCAAAGAAAATACCACGCGCAACAATAACAAGCACTAAAAACACTTTTATATTTGTATGTTTATATATCTGTGTAACGGCTTTCTTATTGAATCATTTTATAAAAAATTAATTGAGGTTTTTGAAGATATGTATCTTAAATGCAAATTTAAAGATAAAATGTCATTTTCTTCACGGAACACGGGTTGAGAACCACTGATCTATGCACTGACCATTATTTAATGCTTCAATAAAAGTATGCGACAACGTGTAAAATATTAAACAATAAAACTGTATAATGCAACCATATTTGCAGTTTGTAATTTCATTAATTAATCCATTATCTATTTATAATTTCCTTGTTTAACGTTAATTGAAAGTCAAATTCAGAGAAAATTAAAAAGGAATAATTAGAATTTTTAGAAAATTATCCATTGAATTTATCGAAAATTTAAAATTTCCTTTTATTTCATTAAAATTATTGATTTTGTTCATTTTAAAAAATTGGATTTTTTTGTCCATGTCTCTTAGATCAGTGGTTCTTAAACTTTTTGATGGCGGGGACCGGTAATTGTTTACCCTACGTCTCGTGGACCACCACTTTAAGAACTTTACCGTCATTTATCGCATCTCAAATTATTATTGAATTTGTATTCTTTTGACTATCTTTAATAAACATATTTTATCCCTGAAATCCATTGATGATTTACTCATTAATTTAATATTATATATATATATATATATATATATATATATATATATATATATATATATATATATATAATATATATATATATATATATATATATATATATATATATATTTGATTTACGCAGCAATCTTATCAAATAGTCGTACTTTTTGTTTGCTTTAATGTCATAAACAATATTTTATTGATAATGTTATAATATTTCAGATTACTGCTTATCTGGGTAAACGAGATTTTATAGATTATCTCGATTATGTGGACCCAGTGGGTTAGAATATTATTTTTAGATTATTTTCCCATTCTAATTTTTCATTCTTAATTTATTTTTATCTAATTTAATAATTTTTTATTCCCTAAATCTGTAAAATATAATAGAATTGAAAGATTATTGGCTTTTTCATAATTCTATATAATATTAAATCAATTATTTTTTTGTTAAATAATAAACTCAATACGTGCTAAAATTGATTTTTAAAAATTTATATCAATTTTACTTCAAATAAATAACGAAATCAATAATAAATTTTGGAGAGAATTTAGAAAATAGCAAAGTTAAAACGAATAAACATTGAAAATGTTTTCAATTAAAGTTTTTTAGATTATCAATCAATATAATACAAAATATAGATTGATAGGCTAGAAAAATAGATAAAGATGAAGGGGCAAAAGATCAATTTTGTCAAATACATTTAAATTTAAAATTGTGAGTGGAAATGGAATTTCTATTAACAAATGTTGAAATTGAAAAAATAAAAATTATCAGAAAATATAATTGCTCAATTTTACTCTAGTATTTAATTTGAAATGGTGATTTGTTAAAAGGTTTGAAATTTATTTAATTTAAAGATTACCGCAGTCCGACTCGTCGATAGAGAAACAAAATTTAAATAATGCTCATTTAGTTCGTGATAAATATTTTGATGATTTATTTTTGGAAAATAAACTTTATTACTGGATTTACTAATTATGTCTGTGATTGGCCTCTGAAGAATACCATGCGATAATCACAATTTTTTAAAGACACGGTCAAAACATTCAATTGACACTCAAATTTATTGAATTTATTGATCTAGTCTTATAAAAAGGAAGCAAAAAGAAATTGTTGATGGCGTAGATAAAAAATTTTACTGATAGAAACAAATGAAACATTAGGTTCCTTTAGGTTCCAGTAATTTCACATGTTAGAAAATTAATCAATAGAAATAAAAATTTAAGAAATTTATATGACAGTTAAAGTTAAACATTTTTCATTGTGAAATATTTGCTTATATCTGTTGAATAAAGTAAAACCTCAGCAGATATCAGCATAGAAACCTAGGTCTAAGAAACTTCTTTCGGAATCATGATCGCTTTTAGAAAAAATTCAAAGACAATAAAGTTTACCCAAATAAAATTTTTTCGAAAAATCATCAATTTAGTAAATGAAATCCCACACATTTCCCAGCACTTAATTATTCATTTAATTCATTATTGAACATTTTGATTTATTTTAATTTTTGATGCGTATTGCTATCCGTTAAAAATCAATTTTTATCTGATCGAAGTAATACGTGCAGTGAATTTCAATTATTGTGCCGCTGTATTTTGTGAATGAATGTCTTATTAGCGATACAAAGTATAATAAATAATAGTAATAAATGCAATTATTAATATTTACTATAAATTGTGAATGAAATCATCATTTTTTAATATTATCATGAATATTTTTTGTTTTTATACTTCTATAAAAGTATTCTTATTTGTAGTACAACTTCATTTGTACTTTGTTTTCCGCTAAATTTATATATCATTAAGAGTGATTTCTCCAAAGAAAATAGATTGAGAATCACTGATATTACAGTTACCGTTTTTGTTGGAACTTTTATAATAAAATTTATAATAGAATTAAGATATTCCAATAAGATATTTATTTCAATAAGTCACGTTAGTCATACAAAGTTTTTGAAGATTTTCATCAGACCTCCAATATTCCACACCCATTCAATATAACATACAGTTAATTAGTTTATTTTATATTTAAAATTTTTATAAAAAATTTATAAAATTTCAATGTTTCATAAGTTGCGTAGAAATTTATTCTATAAATTTTCGCATATTTTAAATTTAATCTTTAATTTTTGGAATTTAACAACTTTAAATTTCATCTCATAACTGGTATAATGCGGCTTTGAATAATTGAATTGCAACATGGTGAGTCTGTTTTTGTCATTTTATGAATTTTGAATGACATAGGATGAATTTCCTCGGATACATAAATGTTGCAAAAAGTATTGAAATTAATTGTTTGTTGTACTGGATTTTCGGTAATAAATCGCGTCAAATAAAAGATTTATATTCAATCATATGACAAGTCAAATAATTCCGTTGAAATTTTAATAAGATAAAAATTTTTTGGTTTCGTTTCAAATGTTTTAAGTTATTTGTTACAGGTTTCGATCTTCTGATTGGACTGCATCGCTATAAAATAAATTCAATATCTTATAAATATATCATTTTTGTATAGGTTTTTGAACTAATTAATAAACGTAAATTAGTAAAGTAAACAAGACTGCTATTTTTAATCTTCAATTAATCCTTTAATGTAAAGAGTAAAAAATATTACTTAAGATATAAAAATACTTTACAAGGCGACAAATCTGTCTGAAAATATTTACTTATCTAAAAACAAACTGTTTACTCAATTTAATAGTAAATTACATTTTTTGCAACACTTCTAATTTTAATAAAAATAGGTAAATTAAATGCAGTAGTTAAATTAGTTAATTAATCCCTTCTGTAAATAGATTTTTAAGCTTTTTTTAATTCTTTTTGACCAAGATGTAACATTCAATTATCTTATAAATTATCTATCATTATCATAATTTCCATATTGTAAAATTTTATAATTTTAGATATATAAAAAATCGAGGTATAATTGGCAACAATATTTTTGTTATTACACTTTTATATTTGTAATTTTCATAAGACTAGATCAAAATATTTGTGTATAATCTGAATTTGTTGATCTACAGTCTAATGAAAATGAACAAAAATGAAGAAAATGGTCTATAAAAACAATTTCTAAAACATGTCCCCATCTTTCAGTTAGACTATAAAATTCTGTGAAATTATGCTGCTAAGCAGAGGTCTGTGATTTTTAATTCACTTTTCTTTGGAGAATTTTCCATTCAAATTAATTTTAACATAGTAAAAATAATTTAGATAATTGAACAAGGTCTGACTATATTTTGAATCTTGATAGTCATTGTTGGGTTTCTATCCAACTATAATATAATATTGTTTTTCATTGTGTTATTTCAAATGTTCACTCTTCAAATCAGAATCTTATCAATAGAGATATTCGAGTAGTCCTTTGACTGTAGTGCTTAATTACTAAATACTTATTTTTCTGTTTATTAAAACATGACTTTTTGAGCAGAAAGAAATAAGAATTTAAAAGTGATAGGCTGTCTTTCCTGATCAAGATCCTGAGCCATTTTTAACACGAATGCTTGATAATTTAGTTTGATACCTGTTGCAGCTGTAATAGTGTTTAACTTAATTTAATTAGAAAATTGTTACTATGGCTTCTGATGTATCCTAATTTGTTTAAAAAGGTTTTTAATATCCCATTTTTTTGTTAACCCTTTGAGTCCCTGACTATTTTTTTCTCAAATTGAGTTATTTTGCTAACCAAATAATATATTAGGAATATAGATTGCAGAAAGAAATGCTGGAAAAAAATCCCATTCACTCATTTTCAGAGTTACTGCTAAAAAAATGGGGACATATAATCCCTTTGGTATTTTATAGTTAAATAATCTGTCCCAAATGTACATTTTAAATTAATGGCAGATTGAAAAAAACTCAAATTCTTGTATTATAAAAATATAAGAGAATACCAAAAGTAAAAGAAGGAAATATACTTCACTTACTTATGGAATGAGGTGAAACATGATTTGCAGAGAGGCACTAATGACAAATGAATTTGCAGAACTGTGCAATTCTCTCAAAATTTGTCGAATTATCAAAAGGTAAAGCAAACACTAGCACAGATATGCCACTAGTGACACAAATAATGATAACGTATAAGAACTGGTTGGTGCGTTAGAGTGGGGTGAAAGATATTCCCAACCGTAAAGCAAATTCGAAATGTTGGTTTCGTATTGTCTCAACGGGACTCAAAGGGTTAAGGAATTATATATTGCAAAAATTTATATTTTTGTTACTGCTAATAAAAAATATACCTGCCAGAGCACCACATTTGAAATTGTATTTGTAGCTCTTTCTCGCAAGTTGTGCGCTATACCAATTTAGGAAATGTTTAATTAATATATTCATTTGTAGTAGAATTTGTAGTTTTGTGTATTGACCTTATAGCCGTGGTTTCAAAAAATACAAAATCCTCAAATGTGCTTAGAGCCTAAAAATAGACCAACAATTAACATACTCAATGGACAATCTTAATTCTTTTCATTTACAGATGGTGTGGTATTGATTGATCCAGATTATTTAAAGGACAGGAAAGTATTTGTTCATGTTCTGGCAGCTTTTAGATACGGTCGCGAAGATCTAGATGTATTGGGTTTGACGTTTCGAAAGGATTTATATCTTGCATCCCAGCAAGTTTATCCCCCGCTTAATAAAGCGGAATTCGATAAAACGACTGATATTTCCAATCGAAAACTAACAAGACTCCAAGAAAGATTAATTAAGAAATTAGGACACAATGCTTATCCGTTCTATTTTGAAGTATATAAACGATTACGAAATTGATTTGGCTTTAATAGTAACCGTTAAGTTACCTCACAATACACCCGCATCCGTAACACTTCAACCAGGCCCCAACGATAATGGCAAGGTAATTGATTATTCCTCTACTTATATTTATGTCAAATCATTTTTCTCAACACCATTGATCTCATTTCAATTTACTTTATCTTTATTCCGTTTTTAGATTTTCAATCAATATTTTGCTAAATATTGATTAAAAGTCTAAAAAGGAAATGAAAGCAAAGGTACTAAAATTCAAAATAAATATAATTATTAATTTAATTTATAAATATATATTGTCTTCATTTTTGGTGATAGATCACTGTTTTTAGTTTTTTGACCAATCTTGATTATTTATTTATCCAAATAAATGTAAAATTATATATTTTATATATTTTATTAATTCTATTAATTCTAAAAATACTAGAAAAAAGATGTAATTCTATTCGAGTTGATTTTTAATGAAAGAGGTATCGATAGCTAATATTTGTTTGGAGTTTTAGACCAGTGCTTCTCATCTGGGGCAATTTCGAAATTAATGGATTTTTAAAATTTGATAAATCATAATTTTCCTCAAGTATATACTTCGTATTTTATGTATATTATGATAGAAACAATTTCTTAACACTGAAGATATAGTTCTAACCAAGATCTATAAGCAAAATTGAAATTTTTAAGGGCTTGTAAAATAATTTGTTAATTAATTCAAAAACTGGGACAATTTGACTTTTAAACTTTATTGTTGGGGGCATAGAGCATAACATGATGAGAACCACTGATTTAAACTCTTGTATTATATTGTTTGGTAATTGTCAACAATTCGATTAAATTTGACCGAATAATTACCTAATAGCAGAAAAAAATAATATATTGCTAAAGAAGAAAATTAACGAAACAGATGAAAATAAATTATAGAATAAGTATTTAATAGTATAAGCAAAGCTAATTAAGAACCTAGTTCATCAATTAGGTGACTTCAATTCTATGATCAATCCTTACTAACGCAAACATCCGTAATACGACCTAGATTAATAATTTCAAATGATTAATTTTATTTGATCACTTATAATTTGTTGATAATATTTATATGAACCGCAAACAAGACATTTCTTTGATTTTTCAAAGCTAAGAAGAACAGTAGGGGAATATTTTATAAATAAATTTATGGATATAAAATTTATTTACAAAAATATAAATTTCATGATAAATGTCAACTTTGTTTATGAAAATTTTTTTCTTTCGCGCTCCATTGAGCAACTATAATTTTCGTATAAGATTTTGATTTTAAACTCAACTGTCAAATGATGGGAAACATGGTTGTTGAAGAAAGTTATAAAATAATGATAAGAAAGAGGGACTAGATTTTTGGAAAGGACGTAATGTGGTAGAGAACTAGTTTCCCTAAAGAAGGTCATCTATATATAGGTTGCTCATAAAGTCAGTGTACAATTAAAATGATCACTAGCTATGTAACCATATGTGATAGAAAGAATCTGTAAAATGAAAAAGAAGAAACACCTAACTTTTTTACTGTTCTGGTTAATTATTGTTGTGAAAGCAATAATAAGAAGATTCAAATTCGAGTTACAATTTATATCCTTAAATTGTAGACAAGAACATACAGATAGTATAATCAAAAATATTTTACATAATATTTTCATTTAAAGTCATTTTGGAGAATTGATTTCAGTTGGCTCATCGCAATTATCATGCATAATGAAGCATCATTACACATTAGTGACAAGGTTAATTGACATAATCGCCATATTTGGAGAAC
>CAUHTR010006438.1:0-12880 GCA_959609185.1 Schmidtea polychroa
AGCCCCTTCGGGGCGGGCGGCGGGCGGGCGGGCGGGCGAACGGCTGTTGTGTATGTCGATGATTTTAATTTTTATTAAATGCATTTGTTTGATTTCAAAATTAGATTTGTGTGACGAACCTTGTTAAATTTTTGGTTTGATGTATTCGAGGAAAAAAAAAATTTGTAAAACATTCTTTTACTATTTAGTTGGAAAATTTGGGAAAATAGTTTTGAAAACTTTTTAAAATTTGAAAAATTTTGAGTTGGGAAATTTGGGGAATTTCATTTTTGGGACTTTTTAATTTTTGAAAAAATTTGAGTTGGGAAAATTGTTTTTGGGAATTTTTAAAATTTGGGAAATTTTTGAGTTGGGAAATTTATTTTGGGGATTGAAAATTTGTTGAAATGATCAATTTACAGTTTGAATAAAAATCAAAGTTTTTGACACTTGAGGGTAAGGACTCACCATACATCTTTGAAGGTTTGACCATCACACTCTACTCTCAAATACCTTTTGAATGATGTATATATATTATAAAGTTTGAAAAAATTCGAAATTTTTTGACCCTTTGAAGGTGAAGGACTCACCATACACCTTTGATTGTATGACCATCATACTCACATCTCAATTACCTTTGAATGACATGTATTATAGAGTTTGAAAAAATTCGAGGGTTTTGCACCTTTTGAAGGTTAGGGATTCACCATACACCTTTGAAGGTATGATCATTGTACTCTACTCTCAAATATCTTTTGAATGATGTATATATATTATAAAGTTTGAAAAAATTCGAAATTTTTTGACCCTTTGAAGGTGAAGGACTCACCATACACCTTTGATTGTATGACCATCATACTCACATCTCAATTACCTTTTGAATGACATGTATTATAGAGTTTGAAAAAATTCGAGGGTTTTGCACCTTTTGAAGGTTAGGGATTCACCATACACCTTTGAAGGTATGATCATTGTACTCTACTCTCAAATATCTTTTGAATGATGTATATATATTATAAAGTTTGAAAAAATTCGAAATTTTTTGACCCTTTGAAGGTGAAGGACTCACCATACACCTTTGATTGTATGACCATCATACTCACATCTCAATTACCTTTTGAATGACATGTATTATAGAGTTTGAAAAAATTCGAGGGTTTTGCACCGTTTGAAGGTTAGGGATTCACCATACACCTTTGAAGGTATGATCATTGTACTCTACTCTCAAATATCTTTTGAATGATGTATATATATTATAAAGTTTGAAAAAATTCGAAATTTTTTGACCCTTTGAAGGTGAAGGACTCACCATACACCTTTGATTGTATGACCATCATACTCACATCTCAATTACCTTTTGAATGACATGTATTATAGAGTTTGAAAAAATTCGAGGGTTTTGCACCTTTTGAAGGTTAGGGATTCACCATACACCTTTGAAGGTATGATCATTGTACTCTACTCTCAAATATCTTTTGAATGATGTATATATATTATAAAGTTTGAAAAAATTCGAAATTTTTTGACCCTTTGAAGGTGAAGGACTCACCATACACCTTTGATTGTATGACCATCATACTCACATCTCAATTACCTTTTGAATGACATGTATTATAGGAGTTTGAAAAAATTCGAGGGTTTTGCACCTTTTGAAGGTTAGGGATTCACCATACACCTTTGAAGGTATGATCATTGTACTCTACTCTCAAATATCTTTTGAATGATGTATATATTATAGGGATACATGTTAAAAATAACTTGACCTACATATTTTTTATAAACTATATAGTCGTGACCTACTTAATTTGACTTATTTATTTATATAGTGTCCTGGAGGTAACATATATTTAAAGTAACTTGACCTACATATTTTAATACCTATATAGTCGTGACCTACATAATTTTAACTTGATCTACTTAATTTTAACTTGACCTACTTATATATGTGTCCTGGAGGTGACATGTCCTGGAGGTGACACATCTTACTACTTATATAATATAATAAATGAGATGATTACATCATTTAATAAAAGACTTTCAAATTTAGAGTCTCATACAACACACATTAACACCACACATAGTATTAGAAAAAGAGCTGCTGAATTAGAACAGAATAAAACATTATTACCTAATAGCTTTAAACATTTTATAGAACCAACTTTAATAACAACAAATAGTAAAGAATGGAGTGTTTTTATGGTTGTAAAGATTATTGATCCTTATTTTTTTTTATTTAATGATGATGGTGAAAAAATGAAATGGTTTGTGAAATGTGATTATAATAGTAAGTTTGAAAAGGGTGATGTTATAATGACTGGTTATGATTTACCACACGGACATTGGCATGATAAAACTGATTCACATAAAACACATAAAGTTAAAAGTAAGAATATTATTTTTAAAAGCACACTTGTGCATTATATAGATTTAATATTTTATGAAAAAAAGGTTGATGTTGATGATGTTCGTAAAGCATTGATGTAATTGTATAAAGACATTCTCTCAACAAGAATTTCTTATGATATCCGAGTATTGGTACCAGATAATAAAGTCTTATTTTTTTAATTATTAAAATGGAAGAAGTAAGAGAAGAAAAAATTTATCCAGAATCAGGATATTATGCTTCTCCCAAGCCTTCAGCTCCCACAGAACTTGAAATTATGAGAGTAAAAGAATTTAAATCAGAAACCTTACATTTACAAGATTTATTAAAGCATTATAAAAAAATTAAAAATAGATGGAATAAAGGGAATACAGTTTTAAAAGTTATAGGTTATTCTTTAGGATTTGCATCTGCAATATTAACAGTTATTTTACCTATAACTTTACCAGTTTTAACAATTGCACCTGTAATACTCGGAAGTATTTCTGTAGCTGATGGTTTCTTAACTGAAATAGTTTCATTATCTTATACTTCTAAAAAGAAAAGTTTATATAGAGAAGTTTGTTTATCAATAGAATTAGGAATCTCTAAATTATTTTTATTTCAATTAAAAGCTTTGGAAGATGGAATCTTAACTGATGATGAAATAATGAAATCAAATCAAATAATACAAGATATTAAAAATAATATTAATAGATTAAAAAGTGCTAATGTTATAACTTATAAAAAAATTAAACGAGAGAAGTGGCTGAAAGACTATTGAAAGATTCTTAATTTATAAATATATAAAATGGATGCATTTTTAAAAAAAGTAGATCAGGTTGCTGTAGTTGATACTTCTATATTAAACATGTTTTTATTAAAAGAAAAAGCTTTAGAGTTTACTAAACTTTTAAGTGAGAATCCTAATTTTACTCAATCTCAAATTTGTAAAATGTTGGGTACTTCAGATTCTACTATGAGAAGAATAAGAAATGATTTTGGAATGGGTTCTCCTTTTAGACATGCTGTTAAAAATAAAAAGAAAAAGAATAAAGCTTCACCCGGTGAACCTGTCGGAACATTAGCAGGAAAATCCTTTTATTGTACAGATTGTTCAAAAGTTTTTAAATCTAGTAAATCTTCTCAGAACCATGTTTGTAAAGCTAAATCAAAAGATACTTTAGGTTCTGGGTTGCCTTCTGGTATCTTTGATAATAAAAATCTTAAATGGAAAGAAAAGGAAGAAGAAAAATCTGAAGAAGAAGAAATAAGCAAAAAACAATTAAGTGATATTCTTAAAGGAAAAATTTAAAATTTTTAAATATAAAATGGATTATGATTCAATCATTGCGACAATTAATGAAGAACCTGAAATACAAAAAGAATGTGTAAAGCTTTTGACAGAATTTAATAAACAGAGTATGGGAACTCAAATTGACTATGGTAGACGAGCTATTGTTTATCGTGCTGGACAAGAAGAAATATTAAAGAGGCTAATGAATAGGACTGTTGATCTTCGTCTGGAAAATAAAGCAATAAAGGAAGAGAATGAATATTTATTCCAAAGTGCTAATTTAGTTGATAAAAGTTTTATAGAATCTATGCATGCAAAACATGTATTATTGAATAGTTCTGATGCTGTTCGGAATGAAGAAATGATGAAGGAAATAGAGGAAATATTACGTAGACCGATAAAAACTGTTAGATAATTTTTTTATTTGGGGATAAAAATAAAATAGAAGGATGAATAATATAATTAATATAAAAAATATTATAATAAAAAATATTATATTTTTAAGTTTACAAAGTTTTAAATAATATTCATCATTAACATCATATAATTTTTTAGTTTTCTGTACAAGTTCTTTGGCTTTTGAATATCTTAAATTAATTGTCGACATTTTATATATTTAAAAATTAGATTCAGTCATGACTGAAGTTGATGTTCTCTAATCTTTGAATCTCTAATCTATGAGATTTAAATTCTTTTTCTGATAACCCTTGAATATATTCAGGATTAGTATTTAAATATTTAACATCTATGGGTATTGATTTTTGAACTTGACTATATAGAGGTTTTTGAGGAATAGGTCTTTCAGGATATATAATTTCAAGTTTACTTAATTGAACATCTGTTATGTTTGTACCATAGAGATCATTCAACACTTGTAAGTTTTTTATTATTGGGATTAAATCATTTCCAATTGGAAGAGTTGTTTTTAAATCACTTAGAATAAATCTTTTATCATCATAATTGGATAATGCCACCTTGGCTGATTCTTCTAAATACATATTATGTTTCTCAGATTTAAGTTGATGTACCTCAACCATTTTATCTATATAATTTATATTTAGAGAATCTTTATAGTCTTGTTGAGTAATTGTTTTGGATACTGATTTTTGTATCCCCTTGCTTTTGTTGTCTTTAAGGGTTTTTGTATCTGGTGTTATTATCTGTCGTTCAAATATATAATTTATTTCTTCTGTTTCATGGGTTATTGGGTTTAGATGTCTGATTTTAATTGTTTGCTTTATTGTTTTTAGGGTTTCTCTCATTTCAAGTGAATATTGTTTAGGTCTAATAAATATAGCATTAATTATTGGGGTATTTGGCTTTTCATCTTTGAATGTGAATAATTCTCCAGATGTATTTATTAGTTTTGAAAGCACTTCATTTTCAGATATTTCTTTTTTCACTATCTTCACCATATATTTTTAAAAACATACTATCTGTGTCCATAGCATGCATAGATATTCTATCTCCAAAATATGGTACTATTAGTATAAGTAGTGGATATAAGACCCTCGCGCAACAACCCGCTGGTAGTTTGCGAGTTTCCTGCTCTTGGTCATTTTCTTTCTGTTTAAAGGGGTTAAAGTGAAAACCATTTGGCTTTTGTGTTGAAAATAGAGGGTCTAAAAGTGTAAAAATTTGGGGTTGTTAGTCTGGGGGGTTGTGTTCGATGTTGGTATAAGCAAGAGGGTGGTTGTGCTCGTAACTGAGGGGTTGTTGTCGCGAGGGTCTTATATCCACTACTCCTTGACCTTGAACTTTTATATTTAAATTTTTTTCCTCGGGGGGAGGGAGGGGGATATATGAGGTCTGGGGAGCTCACTACCATCTACTATAAATAAATACTTAATATATCTCCACTCTTATACGTCAACTTTTCATTAAAAACATTTCAATATCACTTGTCAGTGTATTTTCCTTTAGCAATTATACCAGTAGACATACCAGTAGACACTATCTCAATTAAGTTTTCCATCCTTTATGAATAATTCTATTTCAATGAAGATTCTTAGCACCTGAGAATAATTTTATCGAAGTTTTCTTCAATCAATGAGAATGGATAGATAAATATTTTAAGAAAATTTGAGGCTTTTTAGATGATTTTAGTGGAGAATTCACTTGGATATAAAAAGAATGGTAAAATATTGTAATATAAATGAATTTACTGGTTTATTAGATGTTATCATTAGTGGACATATCAGTTTCCTTTGGAAATTAATGATAATTACTTAGATATTTTTAGTCTAGATTGACGACTTTGATAATTTGTAATGAATTTATACTGAATTTTCTGAATAATTTCAGCAATCAGTCAATCAATTTGAAATCATTAAAATTACTTTATTAATAACTTGAATGATTAATATTTAAGATAAATATTTACTGGATTATCAATGACTATAATTTCAAGTTCTTTCTTGTCCATTAATTGACTTTTTATGATATTTATTTACTATGTTTTGAATATTTTAAATGTTTTACATGTTATTTTTACAATAATTTCATCAATTTTTACCTAGTTATTTGAGATTTTACAAGTCCTGGTACCTTGAATTCAGTCAATCAGTTGCATTTTTATTATTATTATTATTTTCATTCAATGATTATCATTTTCTTCAATGAAGAACAAGTTTCGTTTAAATCTATTTGTTAACACCTAGTTGTAAGTGCTTAGTACTTGGTAGTTGTTAGTGAGTAGTTGAAAATACTTGGTGGGTGATTGAATTTAGGTTGCTACTTAGTATATAGTTGTTAGTACCTATTCGGTAACAGGTTGTTGGTATCTAGTTGTATGTAGTCAGTTTGTTTGTTGTTGTTGTTGACATCTTGTACTATGTAAACTGTATCTAGTTGTTAGTGTCTAGTTGTAAGTTCTTGGTTGTTAGTATCTGGTTGTTAGTAGATAGTTGTTAGTACTTGGTAGCCATTTGTAATACATAGTTGGTGACAGGCTGTTGGTATCTAGTTGTAGGTATCCGGTTGTTGATGTTGTTGCCTGCCTGCCTGCCTCAATATTCGATACTCCAAAGTTATCCACCACCAAACTATACTCACCTGAAGACCCAAGTACCACCAACATCCAAACAAACACCCACCAACACCCAGACTCTACCTCAAAAACCATCATCGTTCTAAACATCCACAGCTGTTGCTCCTGAAGCAACACCTACTGAACAACACTCAGAAGCACATACTGATCAGAAGCCACCTATGTTGCAAACTCAATACACCAATCCAAATACAGACCCTACGAGATATGGATAAGCAAACAACCCAAACAATATTCAAACTATTGATCCATACCATCCAACCTATCCATCCAATTCTCCCAACCTCTACTGCCTCATCATATCGTCATTATCTTGGAAATCTCCAAACGGACACACCTACTAAATGGAAGCTCTCTATGATCCAAAATCAAATCACCAATCCAAATACAGACCACCCTAGATATGAATGACAAACAGTCTAATTCATACTCAAACAAATCATACAATCAGTCAAACCAATACAACTAAAAAGCCATATTGACTTATTTGTCTTTTTCATATTACTGCAACGTTTTATTTGTTTTTGTCTTTGAGTAATTTATTAATATCTACAAAACTCTCGGCCACAGCCTCTACCTCTCAACCACCACCACTACAACCTTTCTACCACAACCATTCAACCTCTACTTATCAATCTCTACCTTTCAACCAATCCCTCTCAACCACTACCTTTCAACCGCTACCTTTCAAACCACTAACATGTAACCCCTACCTTGCAACCACCCCTCTACATCTCAACCAGCAACCTCTACCCTCCAACCACCAAACTCTACTTTTCAACCACCAACCTCTACTTTTCAACCACTACCTCTCAATCCCTATCTCTCAACCTATTCCTTTCAACCACTACCCCTACCTTTCAACCACTACATCTCAACAACACCCTTACCCTTCAACCACTACCAAAACTTACCAATAATATCTTATATATAGTATAGTATTTCAATGCATAACTGTATCCACTATTCCTATTACATCCAAAATAGAGCTTGTCTCGGGAAGCTCTCAAACCTCAATCAATCAAAACCTCTCAAATCACACGTTTAACGCTCGAGCCCCGGCACAGCGTTCGCAGGTATCTACTCAAAAGCTTCAGACATCAGAAGGGTCAAGAATCTCTCCCCTAACGCCCGACAGGCCTTATTGTTAATTATAATACAATTTGATTTTTTTTTAGTATATACATGCGTGTACGTAGTGAGGAAATAATCATTTATTCGGTAAGGAAATTTCATTTATGATGAAGGTGTTACGTAATGTAGTCTCTTTGTTATTCAAAATCGTATTTATAAAGAAGACAATGAACCAAATTATCAAATCTCATAATAATTTTTTGAGGGAAGTTCGTCCAATGAAAAAAAATCAAACAAACACAGAAATTAAACAGTTAAGATAAAAAATATAATCACATCATTGTTGAAATCAAAGTACGTAATCCAAAAGACCTGGTGGGTAGATTTCGGCCAGCTCGGTTGGCAGTGGGCGGATCTACACGACTGTTGATACATCGATGAGCCGCTGATTCAACTGAGTCTCCAATGCGCGTATCTGAATCTTCAGCGCGCGAATTTCGATTTTATCTTTTCTGTTTGAGACTGGAATTGCAAGATTTGGGCCGTCCGTTTTTTCATTTCGGCCGGGCTAAACCACGTATGATTCTGGGCTTGCTCCCGATCCTTCCTCAGATTTTCGAATAACTTGAACATTGATGGGAAATAAATATATTTATATATACACGTTGGACAGAACTAGTCATCTATTAGATACAAAAATTTTGTTTGCGACAAACGGGTTACGCAAAACAGTCTATGTATTTATTGTCAAACATTTAACCCTCAATTTTTAGAGAAGTCAGTGAATTAATAACATAATATTTTATTAATAGGAGATCATTCAAAACTAATATAAAATTAAACAAACAAAAGGAGATTAAGAAATTTAAATAACAATATGATCACATGGAGTCATTATTGAAGTCACAACACTCCATCGATAGTTGGAAATCACTGTCGAGTTTATAATTTAGGCTTTCGTGCCCTCCCTCGTTTCTTTGGGGCCTCTTCTTCAACTTCGTTTTCCCCCAGCGGGGGTTCCCCTCGCTTCTGCTTGCCGCTGGGCTGGGATCTCGTCCCTGGTTCCACTCTTGTATCTTAAACCAAATATATCGGGTCCGGAGCCGAGTTATCAGTTAATTGTCTTGTTCCCCCTCACTGTGGCTGCTGAATTGAGACATTTCTATAAGGTTGTAAACTCATAATTCTACTTATCTTGACATCAATGATTTATTTCCCATCCCATTCTAATTCGGTCAAATCTCTCTCTCTCTCTCTCTCNTTGGGCTGAGATAGTATATTCTGATTTTTTACACAGTAGTACCATACCATGTCTGGACTTGTGACCAAACACTTTGCAACTGGCAGAAGAAACATCTTTGATGGCTATTTCAACGGCTTGAGAATGACAGGGAAATTGTTCTAATGTAATTTTCTTATTCATCTTCAATTCATGATCCAATATATGAGATAAAAGAGGGGGAGGCGTCAAATTACATTTTGTCCAGTCAATCATGTCAGCATATGATGTAGCAGACGACTGAAGAAAGACAGTATTCTTGTCCATAGTGCGAATCACTTCGGAAGGGAGAAAATTTTGTCTTGCATTTATGATTTTTTCTGTTGCAAACTTTCTGATTTCTTCATCATCATCACCAACAGCAGCTAGGAGTATATTTTTCTGGATGTGAGAAGTAATTGTTGTTCTGAATGACAGGAAAGATGATTTCTTGGTCTGATGGATCCAAATCCTGCAGAAGTTGGAGCATATAAAAAATATTTCTTGCACCATCTTGGCATGACGAGTGAATCTTTATATAAAACCATGACGGTCCATAGAAATTGACAATAAATTTCACTATTCGCATGAGAGGTTCAGATGGAGCAGTTTCGGACATATATAGTCGCAGAATTCTATTAGCTTTCGTTAGCCAGCGACTGTGATTCAAATTTCCTGGTTGTGCCATTTGTAGAAAAGGGACATCCTTGTTGTTGTGGTACCCTTTCTGGACTGCCAAGCATACTCTGAGGAAATACAATTGATCAGTGTTCAATTCTTTCTTGACATTTTCACTAATATCTACGACCTTTCCAGGAAGGGACATAAAGGCTACTACGGGCTTGTCTTTTGGATCAAAATCAAGAACGCTTCCTATTTCACCACATGACGTTTTTGGACCTTTTGTTTCTCCACCATCGACGACTGAAAAATACTTCCTGAATGGCAATTCATTTGCATGCAACAAGCATATCAGCCATTGTAGAGGTCGCCCTAGGCTTTTTTCGAGTCTTCTGATTATTCCATTATTTTTTCCGGTGTTTGTATTGGTTCCATCGCACACAATTGCTTGAAGGGTCAGTGAGGACTGCGTGCTAACGATGATTGACATGATTTCTTTGCCAATATCCACAGCTTTACTACTTTGAGGTACAACATGATCGATATATGTATCCCCTGGAAAGGCGACAATCACATAATGCTCCTCTTTTAGGATCCTTCTATGAAGTAAGGTGGAATCTTGTTTCCCGTCGAAACCGAGGCAAATCAAGTTTTTCGCTTCTGCTGAATGCTGTTCAATTTCTCTCTCCCTCCAGTACTTTCTCTGACGTCGTAATTTTGCGGGATCGATGATTGTTTGAGAGGATAACAGTTCCATATCTTTCAGAAAAGCGTTTACTAGCAAACACGTGTCTCTGTTGCTCACACCACATCTGTCAACAGCTTTACTTAATTCAGGATAATGTCTTCTATTTTGAAATTCATCACATTCTTCTACGCTTGACTCTGAGCTTTCTGTTGAATTGTCTAACTTATCTTTACTTTCATCACTAGCGGCTTCACTCTCCGTGTCACTTCTTGAGGTCGGATGTAGATCGTTAACTTCAGTGTCCATTATTTCATTTTTCATTTGTTTTCCTTTTCCTGTAGGGCTGCTTTTCGTTTGTTTTCTCTTCAATTTTGAGGTTTCCTGTCTGTCCGTATTTCCGATTTTCATGTTTCTGGTAGTTTGTTGGTCAATCCAGAACTCCCACTCTAAGGTAGGAATTTTCAAGGCCAATCGGCATGTACACTGACTTCTTCCACGAGCACCATCATTAAAACATTTGCAGCAACATATGTCAAACAATTTGGAAAACGAGCTTAACTTATCTTGAAATTTGGCAGATGACCTCCTGCATACTGGATACTTCTCTAATTCACGCACTTTTGATATTAGTCGCTTGACACGAACCACAATACTATTGAACTCAACAGTTGGGATACTTGCCTTCATATAAATTTCCTTCACCTTATTTGCGAGAAGAGTTGCTTGTTCGTTAAAGCCAGTATGAAATTGCGTACATTTCTCATTGTAACAGTAATCACGAAACACATCTTCACAAGTAGGTAATTGGTTTCTGGGTAGTTCACAAGTTTGACCAAACAGACAATGACGTGATTTACTTCTTGTTTTGCGAAATTGCTTATTTCTCTGTCCCTTCATAACTGCTCTTCTGTACTCAGCTCTGGCAAAATAAAAGTGAATCATCAAGTTAACTTTTTTAATTATGTCCAGCAAACACTTGACATCCAATCGAAACAAATTAAATTATCTGAGTTTAGACTGACTAGTAGTATCCATGTGGATTATGAGTTGACTGTAGTGTGTGTGTTAGTATTGTTCAGAAGAAATTGTCTTTGTGAGTGCTTGTGTGAAGGTGCTTCCGTGAATTAACCTCTCTATACATGCACGCGTTAGCTTGGACTTGTGAATAGAGCATGTCAAAAATGGTCTTTCTGCAAGCGTGTGACTGCTTGCAGGATGAATTTACAATGGCACATGTGCGAGCATTTTTACTGGGATAGTACTAATACATACAAACAAAAGTTGGGACCTGTAAACCCTTTTAAACAGCAGTCTTTTGCAGGGATATTTCATTTTCTAGCATAAGCACAACTTTTTAGGCATGTTTGGAGAAAAAAAAATTTTCGACCCACCCTAATATATATATATATATATATATAAGTAGGTCAAGTTACTTTAAAAATGTGTCACCTCCAGGACACTATATAAAATATGTAGGTCACAACTATAGAGTTTAATTAATTAAACACACATATATATTCTATATATTATAATTATTATACTATATAGTTTATATATAGTTTAATTAAACATATGCCATACACACTAAATGGCTGTAGGGAAAGTGACTGTGTGCATGAAAGTGTGTAAAGGGCAATAATTAGGAGTAAAATCATGAAATTCTTAATGAAACACATAAATTGGATAAAATTTATCACAATTATATGTTTTTAGGTTAAAAGTGTGTGTGTGCCTGTACAAAAAAATAATCATGCACTTGGATTGCACATGCCTTTGTTAATCATGCACATCTATTGCACAAGTCCTTTTTAACACGCGCGTTTATGCTTAATATCAATTTGACCAATGAAATAAAAGTAGCATTTCTAAATAAATATAAAAGGACAAACAATTTAAACATTTTTTTTATTTATAAAATGAATCAAACTAATTTTTCAATCGTTTTATTGAATGGATTAATTTCCAACGAAGAAAGCTGCGAAGTCGTCAAGAACTTGTAGTTGCTGGTGAAAAATGTCGAGGCCTTATCAGAAGACCAGCTCGATATCATGACCATTTTGAAATTAAGCTCGCTTGAAGAGAAAAGAAAATGTTACCAACAAGTGTTCGAAATCCTTTTCGATAATAAAATAAAATGGAGCCGAGCGATATTAGGCTTTGCTTACATGATGAACATCATATTGCAATCAGGCTCAGATTTTGAAAATTTCTTTCAATGGTCTGTAGAAGTATTTTATTTATTTATCTTTTAATTATTATTAATATTATTTTTTACATATTATTGAATATAAGGTTTTACCATGGTTCCAATCTAATTGTGGATGGGACGAGCTATTTGCAATCCAAAAACATTTTACAACAACCAAAGAAAAAGCTGCGACAATGAAGAAAATAATCAAACTATCGTTAGGATTCGGACTTATTATTTTGCGCTACAAACTGTATCGTAACATTCAATAAATTTTATTTGTTTAGTTACTTATTATTTTTATGATCTTTAAAAATTTTATTATTATTGAAATCATTAATAATATTAAATGTGCTGTATTTAT